>PVIY010011517.1:0-65067 GCA_004026745.1 Myrmecophaga tridactyla
TTCGTAGAGTCTCATTGTGAAAGCTATATCATTGTTCAGTCATCATCAAGAAACATGGCTACTGGAACACAGCTCTACATTATCAGGCAGTGGGGAAGCACTTTCTAAGCAGAGGGAACAGCTGAGCTCCTAAGATGAGCTCCTAGAGTGTGCCTGGAGTGTTCAAGGAAGAGCAAAGAGGACACTGGAGTGGAGTAAAGAAAGATTTGTAGAAAGTAACTGGAGGAATATTACGTAAGACATTGCAGACCATTGTGACAATTATATATTTACTCAGAGTGAAATAATTAAAGGAATTGAGCAGAGTAGTGATGTGATTTGACAGTTTTTAAAAGCATCGTTTTGGCAAGACTTTGGCTAAACTGCAGGGGGGCAAAAGTAAAAACAGAGGCGCTCCATTTAAGAAATGATTGCAGTGATAGAGGTAAGAGATGATGGTGGCTCAAATTAGTATATACTACTGCCTGGTATATACAGCGGCTTACTTACCTTTACTTAAATGTCTAATAGACGTTTCAAACATAACATGCCCAAAAGCAAACTCCTGCCATTCCCTGCCTCAAAACCTGCTCTTCTAAGAGTCTTCTAAATTGATCATGCCAAAAAGTGTGGCAATGATGCTTAAAAGTCGGTTTTTTTGATGTTTTTGAAGGAACTGCATGATTGCTGATATAATTGCTGTGGTATATTAGAGGAAGAAGAGGAAAGGATGCCTTTACCTTTTTAGCCTGATCAATTTAGAAGACTTTTAGAGGAGCAGGTTTTGAAGGGGGAATGGCAGGAGTTTGCTTTTGGGCATGTTAAGTTTGAAATGTTTATTAGACGTTTAAGTATAAGTAAGTGAGCTGCTGCATATACCAGGAAGTTCAGGAGAGAAGGTACTGGAAGATAGATATACATTTGCCAGCTCTTGGTATTATGAATCATATTTAAAGTCACTAAGGGGACCACTGTGGGAGTGAATGTTGACAGAGAAGATAAAAGAACCAAGATCTGATCCTGTGGACATTCAACATTAAGAGGTTCTGGAAAAGAGGAAGAACTAGCAAAGAAAACTGAGAAAGAACAATCATTAAGGAGAAAAGAAAAACCAAGAGTGTGTGGGGACTTGAAAGTGAAGGCAAGAAAATGTATCAAAGAGAAAGGGTGAGCAAGTGTGTCACATGCTGCCAATATGTCAAGGAAGACAGGGACTGAGTGTTGGCCACGGATTATAGCATACTGGGGGTCGCTGGTGGCCACCACCAGAGCAGATTTATGGAGGGATGGCTGGAAAAGCCTCACTGGGGTGGGTTTATGAGAGAATAGGCAGAGAGTTAGATACGCATAGACAATTCTTTCAACGGGAAGTTGGGCTGTAACTGGTGAGGGAAAAGAGGTCTAAGGAAAGTTTTTTGGTTTTGCTTTTTAGTTGGGAGAAATAACAGATGTTTGTATGTTAATGACAATGAGCTAGTGGAATACTTCTCAAACTAGTTGTAGTGAAGGGCCAATTTTTTGCCTTTTTTAATTTCCAATTATTTAGAAGCTGATATATTTGTGTGATATAGTATAAATGAATGACTAGGAAATGAAATGAAAAAAACTTTAAAATATAAGCTAAATTTTAAATAATTACGTTTACTAGGCATAAAATGATTCTTTCAAATGCCTGTAAAAGATTTTAAATGCTTACACTCAATTTTTGTACTTATCTCCTCACAGACAGTTATCAACTAGTTCACAGACTGGTGACGAATAGTTCATAGACTGGCATCAATGCATGGATTACATTTTGAATAGCAATCACATAGAGGAGAATGAAGTAACAATGTCAGAGGGGGATATTGGAGTCATATGTTGAGTAGTAAGAAAGAATCGAATCAATTGTACAAGTGGGGGAATCAATTGGCTTTGGATAGGATCTTGGATTTTTCATGTATACAAATAGGCAGGAAGCCTGAGTATATGGGTGCAGATACTGTTAGTTGGGCATAAGGGGTGGTGGGCGATTGTGAGTGTATTTTTTATAAGTTTCTATTTTCTTGATGAAGTGTGAAGCAAGGTCATTCTTTGAGACTTTGGATGAGTTAGAGTAGAAAGTTATCAAAATGAGTAGAATGAATCTTTGAATAAAAAATAGAAACATGGTGTTTTAGTTCATCAAAGAAATGGAATGGCTTTTAAAAAGGCAATTTATTAAGTTGCAAGTTTACAGTTCTGTAGTCATAGACATGTCCAAACTAAAGCATCCAGAGAAAGATACCTTAACTCCAAAGAAAGGGCTGATGAAGTTCGATCACATCTGCTGGCTTTCTCTCTTCATTTCATAAGGCTTCCTCAGGAGCGTTTTCCTTCTGCATCTCCAAAGGTCTTTGACCGTATGGGCTCTGAAGCTTTTTCCAAAATGGTTCCCTCTTTTAAAGGACTCTAGTAACGAACCCCACCCTGATAGGTGGAGACATTTTCCATGGAAACCACCTAATCAAAAGGTACCACCTACAACCGGGGGGGTCACATCTCCATGGAAATGATCAAAAAGATCCCACCCAACAATATCGAATGAGGATTAAAGAACATGGCTTTTCCAGGGTACACAGCAGTTTCTAATCAGCTCATGTAGGTATAAAGTTTTAACCTAATATTTGTTAGCTTCTTAAAAATACATTATTTTTTATTATACTTTTCTCCATCTTATAGGTCTTCCTACCCCAATGAGACTCTAAATCTCAAAGGCAAGAAAAATACATTCTTTTTGCATCCTATGGATCTTACAGTTACTCTATAGATACTCAGGAAATATTCATAGAGATGACAAATGTAGTTGCATTTCTGAATTACTATTTTTGCTTTCAGTTGTATACACTTAATTCTTATATCAATCTTTATGCTGCTATTGTAATTCATATGATATTCTAATTAGACATAAACCAATCATTTCTTCTGATGTTTTTGTGTTTGTTATTTTTATAGCATTGCCACCATGGAGTGTGTGTGAACAAAGAAATGGAATCACGTCCTGTAGATGGTGACTGGGGACCATGGGGACATTATAGTTCTTGTTCAAGAACATGTGGAGGTGGAATCAAAAGCACAACCAGGCTCTGTAATCGCCCTGAGTATGTCTTTTTTATGTCACTGTAAATTAAGATTATCTCAAGGCACCAGAAAGTAAACATCAGTTTCATTCACTTCTAAAACTGGAGGTCAGTCTGAAAGTTTCTGAGATTCAGAAAGCTCCTGGAATACTTTAAGCCATATTACTTCGTGTCTCGGTAGCTTCAGATCTTTAAAAAAATTAAAATAATTTTTAGAATCTGAATTGATACAGGAAACTTTTTCATTTGTTTTTTTTTGTTTTCTTGTTTAGTCTAAATTTGAGAAATACTTCTAAATATGAATAACAGTAATATATCAGTATTCTCAAATTTTCTCTGTTTCTAATGTAAGACCTGGCTCTTTTCATCAGTATTTTCGGTCTCTTGAACAAAGTATGGCTAGGCAGTATTCCCTTTCAACATTGGCTTTTATCAGTTCTCTGAAGTTTTGGGTAATTTGACATGCCATATTTTCTTTCCCTGCTTCTCATGATATAGATGCATCATTCTCTTTAGCTGAATGAGTACCGAAGCATATCTTCCTCTCATCAAACTATGTAAAAGAACTTAGAGATTCCATAAAGATTTTTAAAGTGTTTTTGTTCTATATGATATATAAGTTGGTAAGCAATATGACACTCTCAAATACCTAAAATCTTAACAAGAGTTTTTAAAACAGAAATATGATATTCTAAATAAAATCTGATTTAGTTCATGTGAATTTTAGACTAGTTAAATTATGCTAGAGGTCCTGAATATGCCAAAAATTCTTATAAGACAAGTTTTTATTAGCATAAGTTAAAGATGTACATAGACTGATGCCATGAAACTCTTTAACCTAAGAGAGAAGTAGTATGTACATAACAAATATGCGTGTTTCCTTTTTATTTAATATGACACTGTCTTCTTTCATCATTTTCTTTTGTTACATCTTTCCTTTTCCAAAAAATTGAACAAATCTTCTTTCGAAGTTTTAAAATGAATTCCCATTATTAGTTAGTCCTTTTTTAATCTAGTGAAGGATAAGCTTTCATCTCTGCCTTTCAGGGTGCATTTTCCACGCTGAGGTGGATACTTTTATAATTTATCAAAGATAGAATTGTTTAAAATCTCCTTTGCATGCTTCTGCTAAAACCAAAAAATACCAGTGGGCTGTCAGTGGTTTTCCAGATCCTGGAAGAGAGTGAAACGGTTTTAGAAGTAAATGGCAGAAATAATATTATACTGATGTGCTTTAAAATGTAATGAATTTGACTAGGCCAAGAAACGGAGGAAAGTACTGTGTTGGCCGCAGGATGAAATTTCGCTCATGTAATACTGATTCATGTCCACAAGGCAAGCAAGACTTCCGAGAGAAGCAGTGCTCTGATTTTGATGGTAAACATTTCAACATCAATGGTCTTTCCCCCAATGTAAGGTGGCTTCCAAAGTACAGTGGGAGTAAGTAATTACTATCTTTCTTAGAGGTAAACATTTTTTGAGACAGAGGAACATACAATTTTATTATAGTAAACCAAAATTTTGACTTTTTTACAGTTGCCATGAAAGATCGCTGTAAACTCTATTGTCGGGTTGCTGGAACCACTAACTTCTACCAGTTGAAGGATAGGGTTGCTGATGGTACTCCTTGTGGCACTGAAACTAATGACATCTGTGTTCAAGGCCTGTGTCGGGTAAGTCAATTATAAGTTTCTTTTATGTGTAAAGTTAATTAAAAATATATTTTTTTCTCCTAGTTCTCTAACCAGATCTTCCTTCAGAATACTTTCCTATCAACTCCAGCAGAATTGAAATCTTTGGTGCTCTCATGCTGTCTGTAGGAGCATGCTCAGAGACGTGGTATTAGGCATTTCCCTGTCATCAGGAGTGATTCATGAGCATTATTATCAGTTTGCTGATTTTATTTTGGTTTTGGCACTCAGAAGCAGGTGGAGACATGGGGTCAGCTTCATAAAGGATAGAAAGTGATAGGAAACAAGGGTTGTAAAGTCCTTTTACTGCTTAAAAAGTGACCTTCTGTAGTTGATTTTTTCTCTGTGCTACAAGTCATCTTCCCTCCTTCCCCTCCTTTCTCCCTCCTTCTCTTCTTCCCTCCTTTTCTCCTCTTCCAGCAGCCAGTCACATGAAAATGAAAAGGTTTTATAAAAATTATTTGACCATCTAGTTGCATAATACTTTCAGAAATTATCTGACTGAATTTTAGACATATTTTCATTATATATATATATATGAGTTTTTGAGGCTCTAGACAGTTTTTTTTTAAATACCAAAAAACACCAAACGCAAACATTCTTAACTTTTGATCGTTCCATTCTACATATATAATCAGTAATTCACAATATCATCACATAGTTGCATATTCATCATCGTGGTCATTTCTTGGAACATTTGCATCTATTCAGAAAAAGAAATAAAAAGGAAACGGAAAAAAATTCATATATACCATACCCCTTATCCCTCCCTATCATTGCTCACCAGCATTTCAAACTAAATTCATTTTAACATTTGTTCCCCCTATTATCCGCTTTTATTCCATACATTCTACTCGTCTGTTGAAAAGGTAGATAAAAAGAGCATCAGACACAAGGTTTTCACAATCACACAGTCACATTGTGAAAGTTATATCATTATACAGTCATCTTCAAGAAACATGGCTACTGGAACACAGCTGTACATTTTCAGGCAGTTCCCTCCAGCCTCTCCATTTCATCTTGACTAACAAGGTGATATCTATTTAATGTGTAAGAATAATCTCCAGGACAACCTCTGGACTCTGCCTGGAATCTCTCAGCCACTGACACTTCATTCCGTCCCATTTCACTCCATCCCTCCTTGGTCGAGAAGTTTCTCTCAATCCCTCGATGCTGAGTCTCAGCTCATTCTAGGGGTTTTCTCAATCCCCTGATGCTGAGTCTCAGCTCATTCCAGGATTTCTGTCCCAAGCTGCCAGGAAAGTCCACACCTCTGGGAGTCATGTCCCATATAGACAGGGGGAGGGTGGTGAGTTTGCTTGTTCTGTTGGCTGGAGAGAGAGGCCACATCTGAGCAACAAAAGAGGCTCTCTTGGGGATGGCTCTTAGGCCTCATTTTAAGTAGGCTTGACCCATCCTTTGTGGGGTTAAGTTTCGTATGAACAAACCCAAGACTGGGGGCTCAACCTATAGCTTTGGTTGTCCACACTGCTTGTGAGAATATCAAGAATTCAACTTAGGGAAGTTGAATTTTCCCCCTTTCTCACCATTCCCCAAAGGGGACTGTGCAAATATTTTTTAATTCACTCTTCAAATCACTCTGGGATTTATCGGGGCATCACTCTGGACAAGCCAACAAAATCTCATGTCCTACTCAGGATTCCATGTACTTATGGTGTTTAATCAAGCTGTCTAGACAGTTTTTTAACTTTTTATACCCTTACATTTGAAACTGTGTTCCAAAGAAGTGGAAGCATTATTGAACATATGAAGAGGATCACTACTGGGAAGTAGTTCCACTTGTTCTTTGGAGCGAATGGAATACATTTACTTTCTCTTTTATTCTTTTTTTCGTTTTCTCTTTCTTTTTATAAATGCCACTTATTATGTTGGATTTTGCAGCAGTAGATTTTTTCTTTCAGATGTGCTTAGTTTAAGGTCATGAGTTAAAAAATAACTCATGAAAGCATCTTTTTAGAGTTAGTTTTGTAATTTGTTACTTATATCATCATACATGCCCCTTTGAGTTGCCTTTTTTTAAAGAATGGTTTTCAAATTACGGCATAGGAACACTGTCAGTGTTTGTTACAATGCAGATTTCTAAGTTTTACCTCTGAGGATATTAATTCAGAAAATATGGGAATCTTAAATGCCACCCCATGTGATTTTGATGTGGTAGGTATGTGGATAAGCCTTTTGAAAACACTATTCTTTAGACTATGTGAACAGACCTGTGAAAATATTGACATACTACAAGATACGTGGATAATATTCTTTTTAAAAATCTTATGTTGAATCTTACATAGATTGAAAAAATATTTGTGGAAAGAACTTAAAAAACTTTAAATCACCATGCTTAAAATTAATCATTTTTATAATATTGATGGCAATATTATGTTTTTGAAGCAAGCTGGCTGTGATCATGTGTTAAACTCCAAAGCCAGGAGAGACAAATGTGGAGTGTGTGGTGGTGATAATTCTTCATGCAGGACAATGGCAGGTGTTTTTAATAGTGCTCATTATGGTAAGCTGTGAGTTTCTTTTCTTAAAATATGTATATATAATAATGGAAGTTATAATGAAGATATACTAGTAATGGTTTGATATTGTTTCCCTAAATGTAAAAAAATTAAATCTTATGCCAATGATGTATCATTGAATTGATGAATTCACCTGTCCAAGGGAAATCTGATTCCTAAAAAATTAAGTGCATTTATTGGGGCAGATTCAGTGCTATTTGACAGATGATGTATGAATAAGTTCCTCCAATTAATGAAGTGCTTTTACTGATGTTCTATAATAAGAAATGTGTATACTTAAACAGTTTTTCTATGAAACTTGCTTTCGATTATTTTTCATCATTTGAACTATATTTTATATATGATATGGTCTGCTTTTGGTATTTCTTATTAATGATATATTGAAATTGTTAACTGAAGATGAAAGATGAAACCATTGATTGTCAATTGGGAATTATTGTACCTAATTTTTCAGGCAGTATGTGAATCACAGATAAAATTGGTATTTGGCCATAATTGCATATTTATTTTTAATATGTTATGAGAATATAATATGTCAGATATTTTCCATTCTAAAATTTTCCAGGCAAACATTTTTTTTCTTTTCATGGTAATTCAACAGAGTAAAAGTGTATTTTCTACAGCTTTATTGTTCCACTGTAAATTGTGTTCACATGGGTTCGAATACAGTTGTTTAAACCAGCATTGATTTCTTCAATTAAAGCAATAGTCTTTAAAACACAAAATTTACATTTTTATCTATGTGAAAAGTCTACATTTCATACTTTGATGTTTATGAATCATAATCATATTTTTTCATAATTCATAATGAAAATTCATAATTCTATTTTTCTAGTGGTTATGATTCATTATTTTATGAGAATCACATACATTTGATCTCCTTTTATGACCAGTGGCATATATTTTTCAACACGTGGTCTGTATTCATTGAAAAACACTTTGTAGGTCTAAAATCGCATACACGAAATTAGGATCAAATATTTAACCTTGCCAAAATTGAATTATTAATTAATAGTTGACAAATGGAAAAAAAGGTGTTAAGCTGATTTGCTGGGTCTGAAAACCTCTGTCACATTTCTGCCCCCTGGTGGTAGCCTTCATTGTGTCACCTTTGCAATGCTTTAGGCTTGCTCTCTTGGAAAAAAGTGATACCAAAGACATGAATAGTGAATGTAGTGAGAATATTTTATAGTGAAAAAAATTGATGAGTTAAAATTATTCTTGTAAAATTATAATCACAACGTATATACATATAGTGTAAATATAATACACCATGTTTCACCTTTTATTTAAAATGTGATACTTTAAAGAGATGCAAATAATACTGGTATAAAAACATGCAAAGTAATCTCAATCCGATTTGCAAATTTGAGCTCTTGAAATTTCCTCTTCTTGAGTTCCTTCCATATTTGTCAAATTTGGTTTACAAGAAAAATAGCGATTTGTTTTATTTATGTCTTTAATAGAAGGGAAAAAAGTCCAAATAATGAAAATGAAAAACAGAATAATATCGCCAGGGCATAATTCATCGTCCAAGGGTTCTCAGGTTTCAAACTTGAGGGTATTTGGACAATTATGAATATGAGTGTTTTAAGTGCCAGGAAAACATCCTTACTTGCTTATTTACTAAGCATAAGCACTTTTTTTTTTGCTTGGGTAGACACCGGGAATCGAACCCGGGTCTCTGGCATGGCAGGCGAGAACTCTGCCCGTTGAGCCAATGTGGCCTGCCCAGTATAAGCACTTTGTTATAGTGCTTCCTCACCTTTTGGGCAATGCCAGTATTGCTGAATTTGGTCTTGTAAAATATACATACTATTTTCATTCATCTCTAGTATATTACTTTCTCCTGATAATTTTGTTAGTAGACTTTTTTAAATAATGTAAACATTTTGGGGGTAGTTACAGACATTCCTGCTTATAGTACAAACTGAAAGCTTAAGAAGAAATATGTTTTTCATTAACTTTCATTAATTTGCTGTTCATTGAGTCCCTGGGTACTATTCATAGCAGTGATCAATTATTTTGTTTTCCCTGGATTTGTAAGTAGCATTTGAAATGTGTTTTTTTCTCATTAGAAATTATAAAATGTGGAAAATATAGTCAGATTAAAAAATGAGTATGTCTTGGGAGCTAAATACTAACCTCATATGCATTCTATCTTAAAAATTTTAAAAATAAGAAAGATTAAGAATCCCAAACTCACTAGGTTTCTAGACAACGACTTTTTCTCAGTGCTCAGGGATTTGAATAACTGCTTTGATTCAAACACGATATAAGCACTGTATAATATTTTTTTAAATAAAATGAAATGGGGTAGGCCACAGTGGCTCAGCAGGCAGAGTTCTTGCCTGCCATGCCGGAGACCTGGGTTTGATTCCTGGTGCCTGCCCATGCAAAAAAAAAAAAAAGAAAAAGAAAAAGAAAATGAAATAAAGTCTGGCCATGCTATTCAAATTTTTCAGTCTTCAGCAGTAATAGCCTCTTAGCCATCTGCTTTTTGTGAAATTTAACATGTATCAAATTACATTGCAGGTTATAACATTGTAGTAAAGATTCCCACAGGAGCAACAAACATTGAAGTTCTTCAGCACAGCTATTCTGGAAAACCAGAAGATGACAATTACCTTGGTAAATATTTCTAGTAAACAGCAGCCAATATGTGGTTCATGTGTAATTTCATGGAGGTCTGTGGTTGATGTAAATTTTTGGAAATCAGGAGTCCTTTAAGCAAACATGCAATTTCAGTACATATTAAGCTTCAGTCACTGACTCTGTATACATATGTATTTTTTTTTGAGCATTACAAAATACATCCTATTAAAGAAACCAAACTGAACTAAATTCTGAAAAGTAAATTTGTTTGTTTTACTCATAAGAGTATTTTAGATAATGAAATGTAACATTCAGTTGAAGTTGGGTTTTGTCCTATATTTAGGACAAAAACATCTTATATATTTTATCTGACATTAATTATAAATCTCTTGGAGATTCCATATCTTAAAACAATTTTCTTAAAAGTTTCTACAATTTATGCAAAGTGTTCAAATACAACTTTAAAAAAATCTCATGTGTTAAAGAAAAGTAGAAAGAGAATTGATTTCATATTTTTGGATGTTAATGAGTATAATGACAGTTAGTTGTCCTTTCATTATTTCTAGAGTATAGGCTTCATTTATGTTATTTATTTTTAAAAATTGACTTTCAGGTTTAAAGATTTTACTTAGGCTGAAACATAAAAATAATGTTTTATAAAACTTTTCTTTCTTTACAGAAATGCTTTAATATTTACTTACCTGTTTTTAACCAAGCTGTAGTAGGTGGTGGTATAGAGTTGATGTTGAGAAAGGGCCTGTTTTACAACATTAATAAGCTGAAGTTTTGACCCCAGTGATCAATGATTATCTCTAGGAGTCCAAATCTGTAGTGAACAGTATGTTTCTTGAATTACATTGACCATTTTTCAGTTAAATGTAAATATTTTGGTTTATTATCCTTTTATATTTAGTTGGCATGATCTCTCTTTTGCTAAAAATATAAATGTAATAAGGTACACATGCATGCATGTAAACCACCATATTGTAGATAAATATTTTAATATGTTTCTGTTGAGTTCTAATTATAGATATTTGTATCTTCCTGGGAATGGCCAGCTTGTTCTGTGCAAGTTTAAAAATTCGAAATACCTGAGTAATGGTATCAGTGTAAGAGAATTACAAATGGAAATATCAAAGTCCACATTGAAATGAGCAAAATAAACATGCAAAGTTATTAAACGGGATTCATAAAACATTTATATTTGTGAACTTTGCTTTGGCAGTTATAAAAGCCATGAAATCTGTACAAATTTTCTTAATAAGAAATTATTTCCCTTAGTTTTAATGTAGCCAATAATCCCTTAAAAATGCCTAAACATGCAATTTGATAATGTGTACATTTGTATGTAGAGGAAATTCTATTTTGTAACATAGATGTAGATAAACATAAATATAGAACCAATTTATTGGTTCTTCACTGAATTCAGCTTAATACATATATAAAGACATACATACACAGAAACAACAAATATATTCTAAAATAGTATTTTTGAGATTGCTTTTTGTGGTTTTTGACTTTTTGGGGGGTGCATGGGCTGGGAATCGAACCCAGGTCTCCCACATGGCAGGTGAACATTCTACTACAGATCCACCCCTGCACCTCAAGATTGCTTTTTTTTGGAAGGTGTAATATTTTTAATGAATTTTTAGCCATAAATAACTTGTTTGCTTTCAGTGGGATTATCTGGAATGTCAAGCAAATGTTTTCCATAAAGGTCATTGTCCCATCAAAAAACTGGTACAGCATAAGTAAAACCAACAAAAATGTTTGGTTGATACGGTGTTTTTATTTATGTGAAATTTAAAACATTACACTTGTCCATTTGAAAGTTAAAAATAAATTGCGCAGTGTTTACAATTTACACACTTTTACAAATGTTTTTATTTTATATGGATGAAAAGCCTGTGAGGTCAAAAGTTTTATTATCTCTATTTTGCAGTTTAGGAAACTGAGCAAACTATTTGTCCAAGATCCCACAGCAATTACTTGAAACAACTAAAACTTAAAACCATTGTGCTATCGCTAAAATTGGTTGTCTTTTTATCACTACACTACTATGGTTACCATGCAACTTTATAATTAAAAGTAACAAAATAATAATTTATACTATATTATTGTACTTTATATATATATGCTATTTAAATACATACATATGCAAATACATATAAATTATAACTGCCAACAGAAAAGAGAGGAAACAAGAAGGGGTTCGAATGAAGAGGTAAATCTGGAGGGGTATTCTGAAAACCAATCATTAATATATATATCAATAGTGATAGAGTGTCCCCCTGGGAAAAAAAAATCAGACATATATGTAGAGAATTTTTAAGATGCCATTGTATGGCATTTTAGAAGATTGACCCTAGAGCTTTGAAGTTTTGTACAGTTTTTCAATGATAAGTGTAGATGGACTGTTTATGGGAGTCTGCCTGCTCTGCTTTTCTGCCATTGGTAGTCAGGGTTGATTTGGCTGATATGTCTGCTGGGTCCATGGATTTGTTCTTCTCCATCCTATGTCTCTCTGAAGCTGCTTGCCTAATCAAAGAAGACATCTTGCAGGATAGAAAAGAATAGGGTGAATTTATTTTAATATCTCTAGCTGATGTGCTGAAGTTTCCCTACTTATGAGTTAGATATCACGTTACAATAAAATAAAATTTGTTTCCTTAAAATAAGCTCAATATTAAAAGTTAAATAGGTATTTTTCTATCCTGTTGACTGATTTTATTATTTTGTAATACTTTATTCACTTACAGCATTATCTGACACCCAAGGGAATTTTCTTTTGAATGGAAATTTTGTTGTAAGTATGTCAAAAAAAGAACTCAACATACAAGGAGCTATTTTCGAATACAGTGGTTCAAACAACTCAGTTGAAAGAATTAACAGTACTGATCGACTTGAAGAAGAACTTGTTTTGCAGGTAAATTCTCAGTAGCTAATGATGACTGAGCTTTAATCATTTTGGTAAACTGTGATGATGAAGTACTCATCATTTATTAAATAGAAAAATGATGTATTTACACTATATACTGTGTGAATTAATTGTATTGCCCTTTTGCATTTTTTTGAGGTTTTGTGTGTAGGTAACCTATACAACCCTGATGTACGTTATTCTTTCAATATCCCTATGGAAGAGAAGAGTGACCTGTTTACATGGGATCCATATGGATCATGGCAAGACTGTACAAAAATGTGCCAAGGTATGCTGGTAAAGAGACAAAATTTTGACAGTGCATGCTGCTGTAATTTAGGTCCTTTTGAGTCTGGCTGCATGTGGAATCCTCCCCACTTTCCACACGTGTGCACACATAGACATACACACATGTCTGGTCTTTTTTGCCCTTGCCACTTTTCTTCTCATTCATTCTGTTTTTTTGTGCATAGCTCCATTTCTTTCTGCCCTTTTAGATATTCTTCATTACTCCTCCTTTTCCTTCATATTTCCGTTTTCATCCTTACAGTTGCAGATCATTGATCTAACTTGTATACTGCTTCCCAATGAAATATCTATTCTCCTCCACTGCCCTCCGTACACCCTTGGTTGAGGTCTCAAACATTCTTTCATTCTTTTGCTTCCTTTCCCTGACCACAAGTTAATGTATTTATAGTGATGGCATGAATAACTGAAGGGAGCAAAGTGGAAAATGGAAAAGCAGGGAGATTTACAGCATGAAAGAAAATGGAAAGACTGATGTCTTTGTACAGTCTGTAATTGCAGATAGTAATTGTGTAATCCTGTGTATGTTCAATTCAGTAGACATTTCTTGAGGAACTGCTTTGTTTCATATTATTAAGACAACACATTCTGCATTAACATTTTAAAAGTCTAGTGGCTAAAACAGAGGCATGAGTAGATTACCTTAAGTTAGAATGGAAGATGCAGTGCAACAGGTATACACAGAAAGGATCACAGTAAAGGTGGAGGGAGCAGTCTGTGAGGATTGAAGCTAAAGAGATAGAGAAAGCTCTTTAGAATGGAAAAGTACCTCCCATGGAGAATAGTGGAAAGGTTTGAGAATTAGGGGAGCAGTGTGTCAGAGCAGAAGCAGCTCAGTACAGTATGGAGAGTAACTTATGAGAGATGGTAGGTGGCCGGAGGCATGAACCACAGTTGATGGAAATGTGAGGGACAGTGTTAAAAACTGACCTCAAGTTTCCAGAGGAGCTGTCACATCCCATTCAGGAAAAGGCACAGACTTGATCTCAGCATTGGGGCACTGGTGCCTGGATGGAGCAGGGGCTCGTGTTACTATTTGGGTAGTTTCTCGGTTGGAGGGATGATACAAGGCAGGCTTGGGTAAATGCTAGAGGTAGGAAAAAGAGCTGTGGTAACACAGAACACAGAAGGAGGAGGAATTCGTTGTGGCAGAAAGACCTAGATATGTTTCACAGAAGAGGATTAGGGTTTTAGGAGCTAAGGTCAGCATTTCAGCATTGAATGGGTATGCTGATCTATGGAAGTGCACCGGGGACCTAGAAGAACAGAAATCTAAATAAAGGGTAAATGAAGGAGCATTAAAAACTTCTGTGAATACGAGTAAAAGTTAACAGGATCCAAAATGGAAGATTGGACAAGACAGGGTAAGATGGTTTGTGAGTCCAGACCAAGAGAGTTCTCTTCAATAATCATACACAGGGGAAAAGAACATTTAAATTAATTTTATTGCCACACAGTGTATTGTGATTATATTCCTTTTTTTTCCCATACAGCTTTTTGTTTTCTTTAAATTTCCTCAGTTTCATTGTTCACTTGTTTTCCCATGTTAAAGTTATTAGTCCCCAAACTTTATCAGAACTATACATTTTGTCTTATGTTTTCAAACATATTATTTAATATATCAGTTTCACTTTTTCTTGGAAACGTTGCCTCTGTGGCCCTCTTTTCTCTTGCTCTTATTTATTCGTGTTGCTTTCCAGGCCAACTATAAGACTCATTTTCAGAATCCCTGTCATTATCATCCTGAGAGTTCCTTTTGCCTTTCCTCTGAGTTGGAGTCCCTGTTTTCTGAATGCCTTGAATTACTCTTCTTTTTATGCACTTCCCCGTTGGATGTAGTGAAAAGAAAGTAGTGTTTTGAGACTTCTCATTTCTGAAAATGGCATTAGTGTCTCAAAATTGGTTGATAATTTAGCTAGTTTAAAAGTCGAAAATAGAAGGCACTTTCCATTAGAATTTTGAAAGCCTTGTGTTCTGGCTTGCAGGAAATTTTGATTTCCTGTGCTTGTGAATATTTTTTATTCTAGGAGTTTTGTGAGTTTTCTCTTTAATTCTGGTGTGAAATGTCAGGATAATGCTCCTTGATGTGAGTGCTTTCTTCATTTATTTTCTTAGGTACTTTGGATGCCATACCAATTTAGAAACTTGATACCCTGTTTTGAGAAATTTTATGAAATTGTTTATTTGATCATTTCCTCACATTAATTTTTCTAATTTCGTCTTCCTATTTACAATGTTCTCTTATAATTTTCCTTTTTATAATATCTTCCTTTTTTATTGGATGCAATATCATATATTTTTTCTCTGAGTTTATTAATCAATCTTTACATTTTCTTCTGCTCTCTAAATTTTATGTGTTTTATATGAATGAATTCTGTTTTTCCCTTTCTATTTTTGACCTCTTTTGTGTAAGACGCTTTCCTAAAATATCTGCTCATCCTTTGCTGTTTGTTCATAATGAAGAAGTACCAAAATTCTGAGTGAAACTCCTGTGTAGGGCAGTGAACTATGGTCTGCATTATAGAGTAATTGAGCCATTAAATAGCCCTTCCACATGTCTTTGGGGAAGATCCCCACATATCATTGTCAATTGATCTTTTCTCTTGGGCTGAACAGTTCTTTAAGGAGGAATTCTTCTATCTTTGGATGGGCATTGAAGAGACTGGGCACCATATAAGCTGGTTGGAGCTAGAGGGACACTGAGAGCTGAGTAGGCTGAGAGCTCATCTTTCTGTATGAAGACTTGCTTAATCACCTTAATTTTAGTGCAGTGCTTGCCAGCTTTGCTCAGCTGTGCCTTATGCGTTCAGGTTCAGCTTTTCCACAGGTGTGCCGTCTAGAGTGGTGGCCACCAGTCCATGTGGCAGTCCATTGAAATGTGCTGTAATGTGAGATACACACTAGATTTTGAAGACTCATTATAAAAAAGGAATGTAATATATATCAAGAATCCTATACTGCTCTCAGTTTGAAATTTCTGGTTAAAGATAAATGTTAATTTCATCTGTATCATTTTACATTTTTAAATGAGGTTACTAGAAAATTTTAAATTACATAGGTGGCTCACATTCTCTTTTTATTGTACTGCAGTGCTGCTCTCTAATAGAAGGTAAGGGGACTAACCACTATCCATAAATACTTTTCAACCAATTCTCTGTTTTTTCAGACTCACACATTCCCCCCTTCAGAGAAACCCTGGTATTTTTCTTGCACTTGGTGATTCCTGGGCTTTTCTTGGATTCTATGGCATGAATGGTGTTTCTTATTCATTTTTGCCGTACAAAGGTTTAGGTTTCAGCTTCCTTGGCTCTGTTAAGAAGTTACTTCTGTTCCCTTTTCATATTCAAAATAGGCTTTTCTTGCCTACTGTGCTTCCTTTCTATTCTCTTTGTTCTTTCTTTCAGGTCTATGCCTTTTCAAAATTCCTTAGAGTTATTTCAAAGGGTTTTTAGGAAGAAGTAGTGAAGTAGTGATAAACATATATATTCTTATTTAACTAACTGGAAGTAGAAAGGTTAACTTTGATAAAACAGAATTTTAATCACGTCACTAACTTAAACTCTTTCCTATCTCCTTTTTTGCTGAAAGTGTAAAAACGATACTTTGATCTTTTGTAACCATTTATCTTAGTTTGCTTTTGCTGTGGTTTTGCTTAAGAATATAATGGTTTAGAACAACGATTAATTTCTCTCTCATACCTTGTATTGGCTGCTAATTGGCTATGATTCTACTCCAATTTGGGATCTGTGTCCATGTCTTTTTCATTTGTGGCTTCAGGCTAAAAGTTCCGCAGTCTGGAAAATGTTGTTCTGATGGCAGAGATAGAAGGGAAAGAGAGCTGGCAGAAGCATGCACAGGTTTTTAAAGCTTCTGCTTGGAACTGGAGTAGATCACATTTCCTTGTATTCTGTTGGCCTCAACTTCTTCCCACTGGAAGTTACTGTTACATTGTAGCAAGTGGGGATGTGTGATTCTCTTACCCAGAAAGGGGAGAGAAATGATGAGAAACAAAAATACAGCATATGGTATAGCATTAGCATCGTCCCTGGCGTCCCCTCACTTACCTACTTACAACCACTCCATCCAGCTATAATGAGTTTCTTTCTATTCTATGAGTTCCCTAATGCCTGTTCACTAAGCAGACTCCTCAGTTTTAAGGATTCAGCCTAGACATTACTCTTTATGGAAAGTCATTCCTGACCAAATTGATATGCTAGTATATCCTGTGTGCCTTGTTGGAATTTTTTGTTTGCTTAGCTGAGTCTTTCAGGCTGTTACTAATCTAAATAATTATGGAACTCCTACTTATTTTTAAATTTTATCTTTGATTTTCAATTGTCTTTGGACAAGGTCTTCATAGAAGAAAAATTACCTGCATACGTAAGAGCGATAGTATGGTAGTGTCTGATCAAAGATGTGACCACTTACCTCTGCCGTTGTTTGTGACTGAGAGGTGCAATACAGACTGTGAACTAAGGTAAAAGATGAATAATATTAATGTAAACAGTGTATAATATAACCATATTAAAATGAGTGAGATAATTGTGATAACATGTAAAATAACATTGTCTGGCACAAAACAGACATTTAATTAATACCTGTCCCCTGCCCCTGCCATTATAAAATTTCAGACTCACTACCTTATGGTGAAACTCAGTAAATTGACTTGCATTTTAATTCATAGTTTTATTGCATAGCAGTATATGGGCCTCAAAATTTTGTATAAGAGGTGGAAGTAAATTTGTCAGTAAAATAAATATAGGCACATTCTTATATGAAAACACATGGTTTAAAGATTTGAACTAGGGCGGCTGCCGTGGCTCAGCAGGCAGAGCTCCTACCTGCCGTGCTGGAGGTCTGGAGTTCGATCCCTGGTGCCTCCTGCCCATAGGCAAATTAAAAAAAAAAAAAGATCTGAACTAATATATTTTGCAGAATGATTCTATGATTCCTATTGAACTCAAGAACCAATAAAAGCATAAATTTTAAGGATTAGAGAATCAGTAGGTTTATATCTCTGATATCTTATCTTTTTTTATCAATTAAATATTGAGAAACATGATCCCAGGTCATGGTTGGGGAATTTGTACTTCTAACCTAAATGTCTTATTACTTGATATTTTGTAACTAATCTTTGAGTGACACCAAGGACAATAACCCCAACCTTCACACTGCAGCAGGTGACATTTACCATTCAGGGACAGCCAGGACTTCTTTTACTCAGTAAAGATGAGAATTGCATAGGGATAGTCTCAAATATGCCAGTAAGTTTTTGGGTAATCTTGGTCTAGCACAACTGATTTGAAAGGTTCTGGGGAATCTTGGGGTTCCTTGGATGCACCTCCAAAACTGCCAAGATGAGGAGGTAGGTGTGGTGCTCCTCCCTGGCTCCAGCTACAACCGGATAAGCTCCATGTTTATAAACCTTGGGGTCAAGTAAGGTTTTTTTATTTGGGAAAAAAAGATTTCTGATGAAAAAAAGTCAAGTTTTATACCACTGGAACGGACAACCTCCCTGGGCTTTATTTTCTTATCTATTAAATGAGAAGTCTAACAACTTTTCATGTCTAAATCAGTGATGTGTCTAGTATATGCAGGTGGCTCGTCCATCAGATATTTTTATTGGTTCGTACGCATTGGACTCTCTGAATGCATTTGTCAGTTGGCGCACCTCCTATGTCTTTCCTAACATCCTAATTTTCTAGGTGGCACATCGTTGGCAAAAGTGAATGTTCAGCCCATTGTGGTCAGGGTTATAGGTCCTTGGATGTGCACTGCATGAAGTATTCCATCCATAAGGGACAAACTGTCCCGGTAGACAACAACTACTGTGGCGACCAGCTGAAACCTCCTATGCGAGAGCCCTGCCGTGGCGACTGCATCTTAACCAGATGGCGCTACTCAGAATGGTCCCAGGTATACATAAAGATTATTGCTTAAGAAAAGTTGCCGTTTTTTTCTAATTAAATATTCATGTTATTGAACATATATCTTTGTTAAAAATTTGATAGTTTTCCATTTGCTGTTTTTTGTGTCACCGCTTTTTTTTTTCAATCAGTGTTCTAGGAGTTGTGGAGGAGGAGAAAGGTCTCGAGAATCTTATTGTACTGATAACTTTGGCCATCGTCTTGCTGACAGAGAATGCCAAGAACTTATCCGAGTGACAACAGAGAATTGCAATGAATTTTCCTGTCCAACTTGGGCTACTAGTGAGTGGAGTGAGGTAACATTAATCATATGAGGCTTAGAGCTGACATGGTGACTATACAGGATTGCTTTGCGATCTGTGGCTCATATAATTCAAAAATATTTAAATTTATTTTATCACGTCATAAATAATTTTATTGTCAAGGCATTAAAAATTTGGAAATGATTTATCCTTAAACTATTTACAGCATTTAGTTAACAATGACATTGAATGTTGTTTAATATATAGCCATTTTCATAAGAAAGTCCAAGTGTCTACATAAGTATTCTGCGATAACAGACTTATTCTAAGGTTAGTTTTGCAGCTTGGTTTCCAGGACAAATAACTTATCCTAGAGCATTGGTGGCAGAAATTTGTGGTGGCTGATTTTACCTGGTGAATTTTTCTGGAAGAATGACGTATATACGCTAAAGAGGGATGTATATGCTTAGGAGTAGTTTTTCACCCGTATTTTGAGCTGCACATTGATTACAGTATCATTTTGTTAGATATTTTTGTTGATTAATACGGAAAATAAATAACGATCAGTTGTATTCTTACAGTGTCTTGTCACATGCGGAGAAGGAACAAAGCAGCGGCAGGTGTGGTGTCAACTGAATGAAAATCACTTGAGGGATGGCTTCTGCAATCCAAGTACCAAACCTGAGTCTGTGAGGCCATGTGAGGCTCACAGATGTGCCTCCTGGCAAGTAGGACCATGGGGTTCTGTGAGTAATGACATAAGACATTTCTGATTTAATCCGTCTTTTCAGAATTACACGAAGTTCTAGTATATTTACTCCCTCCTTAGTGGATATAGCTAAGTTTGTGTTGGTGTACTGAAAAAAAATATCCCTCATGTGTAAACACTTATTTGCAAAATTTTGTCAGCGCTACTAATTTTGCTATGGTAAATATTTTAGCTTTGTTTTTTAATCAGTGTTGTTAAACAAAATGCTGCAATTCTTTGTTTTTATCAGGGTTGTCTGAACTGTAAACATTATCATATTCTGCATCTAAATCAAATATTTACTTTATTTAAAACAGGCACTATTTAGAAGTTTGTCAAGATGGACAGCTAGGAAACTACAGGATGAGCAGTGGTCAGGCTGGGTGAGGGCGGGCGGGTAGCTTATTATCCTGTGGAGGATGCCACATTTGTTGGGAAACCTCATCACCTTTTACTTCTTCTCTTCCTTCTTTCTGTCTTTGAAGTTTAACATATTGAACAGCACACATGATAAACCAGGTAGTGATGGAAGAGTATTTAGTTCCCTTCAGTGTGTAGACGCTGCCTCCAAAACAGCATCTCTGATGATTTACATAACTTTTGAACGTCAACAGTAACATAGGATGTTTTGTTAACTTCAACATTTTATTAGTATCTGTGTAATAAATTTGAATAAGTATGCATATTGATGGAATTAGCTAATTTTATGTCTTTCATCCTGTATTACGTCCTAGTAAAAATATTTAATGGAAATATATTATTAACTGGCTATTCATTAAGAAAATGAATCTTATGTACTGTGGAAAAATAATGGCTTTGATATAGATTTTTATTCTTTTGCAGTGCACAGCCACATGTGGACATGGGTATCAGATGCGCGCTGTTAAATGTGTCAGTGAGCTATTTAGTGCGGTGCTGGATGATGGAGAGTGCAGTAGAGGTGATCGCCCAGGTGACAGGCAGGTAAAGAAGACCACTTTGTAGATTATAAACAAAAAAGATTTATGATTTGGCAGGATTATAGTTGCATTAAAATTATTTCCATATGCATTTTTTCCACTGACACTTATATGCCTTATAGAACATTTGTGTATGTGTGTGTGTGTGATAAAGAGATAATTTATTATTCTTGGTTTTGCCATCTCCATAGTTAATGAATTTTTTTACTCTTTAACTTCCATTAAGTCACTCATTTAACCTGTCCATTTCTATTCTTTGAACTGAAAAGAGGAGTAATAACCATCATTGGTAATATTATGAACCTTTAAAGGGTGTTGCACTTTTTAAGGTATTGCTCTGTGTTTATTCAGAATAATTCTGTGCAGTGGTACATATGAAAGACGATAGCTTTTACTTTTCATGTCATACAGAATGTTCAAACCTTAGGGGTCAGAGTCTTAATGTTCACTACTAGCACTTGACAATGCTTTGTGCTTTTGAAAAATAAAAAAACTTTAGATCCTCTATTTCTAATTTTTGTAAGTAACTGTTCTTAAATTAGACCTGTGGAAGTAAAAATTAAGTATAGGAATTAATATATATCAGAGTGATTCATTCATTGATGCATTACAAGATCCATTTTTTATTTTGAACAGGACTGCATAGTTACACCCTGTTCAGTTATCCCTAAAATTGGGATCACTTCGTTACCTGCTGTTCCCATGGTACAGACAGCACAATGGCGACATGGTTCTTGGACCCCAGTAAGTGAATTTCTTAGAGACATGCAACATTTCTGTTATGGCAGCTTTTATAGATAAGCAAAATGCTATAGATTTGCAAAATTTGTATGCATTCATTCCCAGATAATTTGTTTATGTGGAAGGGATACGGAGTTTAAAGTCAGGTAATTTAATTGCTTAGTCCTGCTCTGCGTTTTAAGAGCTCTATGACTCTGAGCAAGAGATTTAAGTTTTCTGGATCTAATTCTAATCTACAAGATGAGGATAACACTAATTCTAATGTCACAAAGTTGCCGTAAGAATCAGAAGCAGTATTAGCCTTTTATCAGCTTTTATTTAAACTACCAACATTTTCAATTTATTTTTTTTAACTGACAGTTTTATTGTATTTAGAGTATATGCTTTGCTTTACTCTTATATGGAATACTATTTTAAGCTTCATATATTCTCTGAATATTTTAATTATGGGATTATATCTACTATCTCTGGTAGGTCTTTCAAAGTACTGTAATTTTTAACTATATCTGAAGATCTTCTTACATAAAATGCTTTTCACTCTCTTTGGGCAAATAACTAATTCTTATTTCAAAATCTTGGTGCTTTGTTCTTATTATCCCCAATACCTAATTTGCAAAATTTATGACTCAACTGATTGGGATATTTACTACTCCTATCCTAGTTCAGTCAGAATTGATGCCAGGCGATATCATTTATAACAAGTTTTTTCAAGTAAGCTAATGTTTTTGAACTTTAAGTGCAGTTCCGAGTAGGGGAAGCTGAAGAGGTACTGAGTACTACCTCGGTATAATTTGATTTTCTTTTCAAGTGCTCCGTGTCTTGTGGACGAGGAAATCAAGCCCGCTATGTAAGCTGCCGTGATGCTCATGATGGAATGGCAGATGAATCGTACTGTGCCCATTTGCCCAGACCTGCTGAAATGTCTGTCTGTTTCAGCCCTTGTGGAGAGTGGCAAGCAGGGAACTGGTCACCAGTAGGTATTCTTTCGAGAAAAAAAAGGAAATGAAAACTTTAAATGTAATACTTAAAAAAAATTCCTGTTGTATTTTTTCATTATGAGTATTGGCTAAATTTTTTTTACCAGTGCTCAGCATCCTGTGGCAATGGAAAAACTATTCGACAAGTTTTATGCATCAACTACCATCACCCAATTAGTGAGAATTACTGTGACCCTGCAGTTCGCCCTTTGATAGAACAAGATTGTAACCTGGCAGCCTGCCCGCCCATGTACAGCCACTTCCCTAGTTCCTCTGAGCGGCCGAGCGATTCTCCAAACAGGAATTTTCCATTAACTCACAAACCAGAGGATAATCAAAATCAGAGGGTCCATCCATCAACAAGAGGAAACCAGTGGAGGACAGGACCATGGGGATCAGTAAGCCGTCTTTATTGTTATATTAATTCTGTAATTTCGTTATCTTATAGTCTCTTAACAGATATGGATATAACGACATCAAATGCTTTTAATGCTGAATTTATCTGAAGATCGATAATTAAATCCTAAAAGGGTTAAGCAATTTTCCATGCAGATTAGAAATCCCCATAGTACTTACTGAATTATACACTAATGTAATATTGTGATTATGGAACTATGCACTTTAAAACAGTCTGACAGAATTCATTATAATTAAGCAAAAGAAAACCTTTTAAGAGATAAGACTACAAATGCTTTTGAAAAAAAATCAAACCCGTAAGATAGAAATGCAGTAAGCCTGTAAAACCATGGCAAACTACAGAAGGTACAATTGTAATTCATATTTTACATGAGATTAGTGGTACAGCATAATGACAAACATCAGTGTAAAGTTACATAACTTAATATCTTCTGGGTTTTATTCCTTCCTAGAGAGACCTTAAAACTCTAATTCTTTTTTCCCTAAATGCTTTGGACTAGAGTGAAGGATTCTTCCCTAATGCAAGATTCAGAGCCTCACCTCTTAATCAACAAATTCTAATGAAATTCAAGTGTTTTGGTAGATTTTCTTGATTCAAATTGTGATCACAGTAGGGGAGATTTTAACATAGACTTCGGTTTTGATGGAGTTCTGATTTTTTTCACCTCGTGCTGTTTCATGGTGTGGTGTCTGCAGTTAGTGTGTAATCTGTGTTTTATCCTCGCCAGTGCTCCAGCAGCTGTGCTGGAGGTCTTCAGCGTAGAGTTGTGGTCTGCCAGGATGAAAACGGACACAGTGCCAGTTACTGTAATGCTGCCTCCAAGCCGCCAGAGTCAAAGCACTGTAATTCGGGACCCTGTCCACAGTGGAACTATGGAAGCTGGGGAGAAGTAAGTCATGTTTCCTAAATTTGTGGAGATGACCACATCTCTAAGTCCAAAAGTTAAGCACTTCATCCTGTTGCATCCTCTTGGATAACCTTACTTCACTCTACTATGTAGAAAGAGGGTTTTGTTTTTGTTTTTAACTGAATGATTAAAACATTGTTCTTTTCATAAACGTTCAATCTTGGTATGTCATTCATTCATAATAGAAAATGCATTATATGTATATTTCAAAATGTTTTACTAGAAACTGATATGCTGGTGAAAAGGTCTGTGAACTCCTACTGTCTTTCTAAAATTAGTATATTATTGTTTTATTTTCTTAGAAATAGACCATGTTTAAATTCCGTTACTGAACCATTCATTCCATGAATCTTTCTTTTTCTTTAAGTAACGTTGTAGTTAATTATTGGTGACTTTCTGAATGCCCACATACTCTTCCAGGCATAGGGAATATGGAGATAATTTTTCAAAAGGTCATTATGAGTACTAATTCCACTTTATTATGCATTTGATGTTTTTCTTGGTAGTTTAGCTGTTCTGGACCTTAGTTTTCTTACTCTGAATCTTAAAGTTATTTTTTTCTATTACTCTAAGAAAGAATAAGAAATGATATTTATATTGGCTTTGGATGATGGGTAAAATAAACCACCTAATTTAATTAGTCAAATATTGTTGCTTGCATGGAGGTGATGATAGCACAACATTGTAAATGTAATTACCACCACTAAATTACATATTTGCATGTGCTTAGAAGGGGAAATTTTAGTTTGTATATTTATTAGAATAAAAATTTAGTTGTATATTTAGTTTGTATTTATTAGAATAAAAATTTAAAGGGAAAAAAGCATAAGATTGTACCACACAGTGAACCCTAATGGAATCTGTGGGCTGTAGTTATTATTATAATTATGATATTGGTTCATTAATTGTAACAAAGGGACCATACTAATGCAAAGTGTTAATAATAGGGAAACTGTGTGTGTGTTAGGAGAGGTTTGTGAGAACTTTGTATTTTTTTAATTATTTTACTGTAAACCCAAAACTTCTCTAATAAAAAAAAACCTATAAAATGTTTTAGTACATATTTCTCTTAATAACATACTTAGAAATCATTATTTAAGGATATACTTCTCTAACTAGGTGCTGATAAAGAACAAGAATATTTTAAAATTATGATTTTACTTTTTTCCAAAATGAAAGTAATTGATTTCTGAGTTTAAGCATGCTCTTTGTGAAAATTTAAATAATATGAAAAAACCTAAAGTGTCAAGCACTCAATTTTTTGTGTGTGTTTTTTTGTTTTTTCTGTGCTGTTCTGTGGGGGTCACCTTTCATTCTTTTTCCATGTGGATATCCTGTTATCACAACACCATTTGTTGAATGTTTGTTTTTGCTTTTTTGTAGTGCATGGGACAGAAATCAAACCCTTTTCTCCTGCCTGGCAGGCGAAAATTCTACCACTGAACTACCCGTGCACCAACCCCCCACTCAGAATATTTTGATATATTTCCTACCAGAAGTTTGTTCTGTGTGGGTTCCAGAAATAGGTTCATATTAAACATGCTGCTTTGCCACGTTCTGGTTCATGTAATATATATTGAATATCTTTATAAATTTAGATCTGTAATTTAGATCTACCTTATGAGCGTTCATGGCTACTATAGTAATCCACTGATTGGATAGCAGAATTGTGTAGCTCATACTTATTATCTAATTAAATAAATTTTGTTTCTGGCTTAAGCTGTCATCAGTATCTTATAGACCCTTGATATATTGTTCAAAAAGCTTATGATTCTAATTCTCAAAATTTTATCTACTTTTTTTTTCTTTCTTTTCTTAAAAAATATGGAATGCTTCACAAATTTGCGTGTCATTCTTGTGCAGGGGCCAGGCTAATCTTCTTTGTACCATTCCAATTTTAGTATATGTGCTGCCGAAATGAGCATTGTCTACTCTTTTTAAATCATAGAATGAAAACCTTGTTAATTTTTTCATTGAGGAAGAAATGTTGAGAATTATGTAGAATTGATAAAATTTTAAATCTAACATTACTAATTATGTATTAAACCAATTTAATAAAGCAAATTATATTTTCTTTAAGGTCACATAATTTTGGATTTTCCCATTCTTGTTTTTAGTGTACACAGACATGTGGAGGTGGAATAAAATCAAGATTCGTAATATGTCAGTTTCCCAATGGCCAAATGTCACAAGAGCAAAACTGTGAACTCTTAAACAAGCCACCTAGTGTGATACAATGTCATGTGCACGCTTGCCCTGATGATGTTTCATGGCATCGGGGAGCATGGAAATCGGTACGATAGTATTCTTATTCTTTTTGTTTTGTTTTGTCTTACTATATCCCTTTGCCTCAATTTCCTCTCTTTATAAATTATGGAATATTTTCATATCTTCTCTAATTATTTTGTAAGCACATCATTGGCCATTTTGGCCTGTGCTTTTAAATTTGATAATTTAGAAGAGGACTCCATTCAATTTCAAGTACTGTGATATATATATATATAATAGTTTTATATGTATTTATTATTTTTTATGTGCATTTTGAACCTTAGCACTATTCCAGTGGAAATATTGTTCCCCATATATCTTTGACTTGCCCTCTAATCAATCAGAAATGTTTTACAATTTACACCTGTATATAATGTTAATACTGTGCATGTAACAAAGGCAAATTACAGCTATGTCTTGTTTTGGTCATAATATAATTTTATGTGGCTTTTGTCTGTCAGTGTCCAATAACTGATCCAATACCAAATAACTGTCCTTAAAACTTTGTTTTTATTGTTGTCAAACAGTGTTTTGTTTGGAAATGTGAAAATATTATATTAAAAAGAGATAGAGAAATTTACCTACACAAAGTAAATTATTTATTTACAGTTTGTCATGTATGTTATTGAAAAGAATGATTTATATAATAATTTATATGACTATTCATTTCTTCCACTGTGTGGAGTTAACTGTTTTGGGATTATTTTAATATCCATTTGGTTGTTTTTTTGAAGACATAGACAAAATTCCTAAATATTGTCCATGAATGGTTTATTATTTCTAGTCCTCTTCTAATATCCAGGCTTTGAGGTATAATTATATGTAAATTACTTGAAATTAACATTTTGATCACCTTTGATCTTTTAAATTATGAACAGATTGGCTTGCTTCATTCGGGTGAAATAATGGTTTGAGTTTGTAATTTATTTATAATTAAATTTATAAGGTTAAATATTTCTTTATATTTGGAAAATAATTGTAGCTTGGTTTCATAACCAACCCTTGTTGCCTCCACTTGTGTTGATTTTGTCCAAGTCAAACCCTTACCACAAGTTTCAAGTCATGCTATTTGAAGAATAAGTTAAGTTCTGGTTCAGGCTGAAATTCATTTGTTTAATCAAAGTGTGACTGATGATACAGAGCAGCAAAACATTTTAATTCTATAGAAACTCATAGAGTAAAATTGGTGCTTCATAGGACCATTACTTTGTGGAAACTGACAAAAACATATTTTTCATAGGAAACATTTACATGTTTATTTAATAAATGTTTACTGAGCAGGTACTATATCCTAGGCACTCTGCTACAGAAATTATTAAAATAAGTGTCTTACCCCTATGGGGTTCATAGTCTAATTGGGGAGATTTGAAATGCTATAGGAACTCACTATAAAACGCCATACATTTTTGTTAACACTGTTTTAGATTAAAAATTTACTTTCTCCTTACTATATCTGTTAAATTTTCTGTCATTTCATTGGTTTGAGTTTTCAAGCCTACTTCTTAATAAGGCTATGGATTGCTGTGTTAGAATCTTGCCCCAATTAAGAACACAAGCTCCTAATAGCTAATTAGAGATTGAATTATACAATGTCTTTTGTTTCTCAGCACAAAGATTTTATTTCCTCTACTCATTTATTAATTCATTAATTCACAAAGCTTTAAGCATTTACTATGTCTTCTTTGTACTAGGTATTGAAGTACCTAGATTTAAGTGTTTATGAGTCAGATCTTCTCTTTCAGGGGTCAGCACACCATGGCCTCTGGGCCAAATCTGGCCCACTGTGTAGTTTTGTAAATAAGTTTTTCTGAAGCATAGCTGTGCTCGTTTGTTTACCATACTTTGTATAGTTAATACTTTTTTTTTTTTTTTGCTTTGGTACTGTAATGGCAGAATTTATTAGTTGCAGTAGAGATTATATCTTACATAAAGCCTAAAATATTTAATATCTGGGCCTTTACAGAAAAAGTTTGCCAATCTCTGTTCTATTTAATAAACATTATGATGCCTTTTAAATTTAACATAAAATTTTACCTACAGAATATTAAGATAACAGCTATTCCTTTTGGGTCAGTTTTAAATTATTTTGGCCCTTTGTTTAGTATTTTAAAACATTTCTAACATTTATCAACCTTCTTTACATATTAATTATGGTATTCCTTCAATGTTTATATACTGTATTGGGATTTATCTATTTGTAATCCAATATATTTTTGTCATGCTATTTTTGTATGTAAATGATTTTGTAAGTGAGAAACCTAAATGTTTATTAGAGTCCTGTGCATAGGTTACTTTTTCAGTCTCGCAGAAACAAATGACCAAGAAAACAATAATACTCACAAATTACAAAATAGTAAATAAGATAGAAGTACAGAATTATTCCTTGTTTACTACATGTCTCTTCTAAAAGGAGTTCATTTAAGAATTCTGTCTTTGCACTAGTGGAAGAAATATAATATCTTTTTTTTAATTGAAGATGAAATTTTAAAAATAAAAATAAATTTTTATGTCAGAATTTTTACAAACTTATTTATTTGCTTTTTTCTGCAGATTTTTTTTAATTAAAGAAGTTGTAGGTTTACAGAAAAATCATCCATAAAATACATTTATTTACTTTTTATATGTTTAAAATACATATATATCATTTTAGTGCCTGGATTTCTTTTATTATATGAAGAAAATTTGTTCCTTAAATTGCTCTTTTATATTAAAAGGGTTTAGGGAGCTGAAGTTACATTGTCAAAACTACATACAACATTTACCTCTTTCACTGTTGCTACATGTTTGCCAAACTTCAGAATACCTCTTATTAAGATACCAGGTTAATTCCTTCATTGAAAACCTTAATTTCAACAGATCCGATTCAGTAAGTTAGAAAATTAAGAAAAACTTACACAAATGACATAAAATTTCAGAAACTGTATTTTTCATTTTAAAGCAAAATTTAAAAATATGATGGATGTGCTAAATCATTTTAAAATATAGGAAGAACATTGTAAGTATGCATTTAGATTTTCTCAGTGTTGTGGGAAATCTTGTGCTGTAATAACTTACAAGCGTGATTAAAGAAAGGGCTAAATAAGTCTTAACCCATTTCTGTTAATTTAATGACTATAATTTTGTGATTAATCAATGTGAAATAATTGTATTTTAACCCCTGTTTATTTGACATGTGTTGTGGCTTTGTGCTTTGCATAATTTATATGTATGTTGTATTTTTATTCCTTGGATCAGTACCTAAAATGTTTTATGTCACTGAACAGATTATGCATTGTAATGAATTCCTCCTTTCTTTTGGGGGTATTCTTCTTAAATAACAAAGTGTTAATTTCTCTTATTAAACATTTGATGACTAAATAGTGTGTTTTCATGCTTTTGCTTAGTATGTTATTGCTATTCTTCAGATAATATTTCTATTAGAAACTAACATTGGGGTTTTAAAGTATGAAATGTATTGTTTTGCTATCAATTCTTAAATGTAGAAAAATTTTACATTTCCTTTCATGTATTATTAAAAATGAATAAAAATTTATGATGTAAACAAATTTATTTAGTAAGTTAAAAATAGATGTGTGGATGCCCAAGGTAGTCATTAAAAGGTAAGTAAAAAGTTTTACTTTTTTTCTTTTTACTTAAATATACAGTAAGGGACAGTACACTTAATGTATTAGAAATGTTCTAGCAAATGCTCTTTAAATTTATTTATTTTTCTCTATTTTCTCACTAAGCCACATTTAAGAAACAATTCATTCTCCGAGAATGTTTTTATTTCCTAAGTAGAATAAAATCATATTTAGAAAGCATAATGCAAATAATATGCAACCCAGTATGTTCCCGGCATTAGGGAAGTTCAACTGATAAAAAGTGCAGTGTTTTTTTCCTTTTCATTTAAGAATTTTTTAAATCACAAAAATGAGAAAATTGTTTTTATAGAATGTAAGCTTGCTACTTAACCCCCTCTCGATTTTAGTGCTTTCCTCCAAAATTTTTTTTTTTTAAATTTTAATACCTGCTATAGAATTGGGCAAGAAAACTACATACTATACTAAATCTGTAATATGATAGAATGGAATGCAACAAACAGGCACTTTCAGAAATGAGCATGTGGTAGCAGTAGAAGCATACATCCAGTAAATCTGAAGCTTGTCACTTTTAACAGTTTTGTGTAACAAAACGTTGAGGGTCTATACAAACTAGCTCCCATTCAAGGTGAAATTCACTGAGGAAGAAACTTGTTTCTGCCATCTCTGCTCCCAAGGGAAACAAGGTAATGTGTGGGGAAATGGTTTCAAGAAACTGTCAATTCTTTATATTGACTTTATAAAGTGGAATGTTCAGTAGAAACATTTATAGTAATTAGTTATGAATTTAAAGTTCAAAAGATACATGTAAGCACTGTAATAGGCTGGAAATCTATCGCAATAATAGACTAGCAATCTATTTTATTTCAGATTTATCAGAGAAACATTTAAATATTAATTAGTATTGAAATAGAATGTTCCCATTTATTATGTTTATTACCATATCCTGTTCATTCTTCCCCAAATCATGAATATCTGTTACGTGTCAGGTAGCACGCTAGTCATTAGAGATAATGAGCATGATTACTGTGCACAAGGGTTTGCCGTTTTAGAGATGAATGTAGTAAAAAAAACAAGATGATCAGAATTCAGGGTGGGATGCCTATTTCATTTTGGCAACAGCCGTGTGATTTACAATAGTGAAGACTCAGAATATTTGGATTGTTTTAGAACAATCCAGAAATTAGCCACGAGAATTGTACATGACAACAAAATAAATCTACCAGCAGATCAATCCTTCTGAAACCCTAAACTAGTAGGAAACATTCTATCACAACCTGGAAGAGATGAGCAGTGTCCTAAAGCCCTGCTCTAGAAAAATGGCTTAAAAGCAGTATCCCCCTTCTCAACACACATATTCTACATGACTGTTTATTTAAGAAATATAGGCATTGATTATGTCAGGGCACTTAGATACTCCAATTTTTTGTTATAAAAATTTTATGTATCGACTTTCAGTAGTGTTTTGAGAAAATAATATTCTAGATACTAAGTATTCACAACAATTATATTGTCAAGAGTTTATCATATTGCTTGACATTTTCTAGATATTTGATTTCTGATATTTTAATCATAGTATATCTCTATCAGTAAAAATTTTTGAGTATGTACTTATATGTTTTTCTTATACATTTATACATAGCAAACATAAAGTAATTTATAAAATAGGTGATTTATAAAACATATTCAAATTAATTTAAAAGGTGAGTAATATTAAATATAATTTTTAGTTACTGAGGGGTAATAGAATTTTTTTTTAACTGAACTATTGTTTTATTTATCTCCCTGAATATGCTTCATTAGTTTGAAAATCTTGGTTCAACACTACCCAACAGCAATTCAAAAATCTGATTCTAAATTTAGTTTATTTCAATATATGGTTTCAATTGTTTTCATACCTGAAAAACTTACTTCACAAAATTCCTAACTCCAAAAAGTGAAGTTTATTATTTTATATTAGTAATTGATTTTAAATCCAATATGCCAATTATTAAAAAGTTTTCATTGAAACTTATCTCACACATTTCCAGTGTCCATAATATCAATCAGTTCTTGAAAACTACTAGAAGGTGCTAATAGTTTTATATTTTAACAACTAAGTTAAAACAGTGAAACTTTGCAGGTGATTTAAACAGAATCTTTTATCTCTAAGTTTTCAAAATATACTTTTATGAGAGTTTTTATAGTTGGCATATTCTTTTGACAACAAAATCACATGCCAGAAACATTTCCAAACATTCAAAATGTTTTCCCTTTAGCAGGAATTTCCAAAAGCAATTATGTTCTCATCCACTATTAAAAGTCTTCTTAATCTTAAAGGGATATTTATGGGTCTATTTTTTTTTAATATCTATCAACTGGTACACCTTATCATTATCATAGAAATATTTCCGTCAATTTGGGACAAGCATCTTTTTGTTTAAAAAAAAGAACTATTAATTCATCTCTGAGTCTGACAGCCCATTTAGTAGTTTGAAGATAACCAGCAAGGCTGTTTGCTTAAAACTAAAATTAAAATGTAATAAACCACCACTACCACCACCTGATTGTCTTGCCACTTCTCATCTCCTTACAGTGTATTGTGTATGTGTGTGTGTGTGTGTGTGTGTGTGTGTGTGTGTGTGTATTCCAAAATCTGGTCCTAATTCAGTTATTTTGAACTTCCAATAGAAGAAGACCATCACTGGCTGTTCCCACTAAGGCCAGAATACCCATTTTTAACATTAGTTGGGAAAATGCTTAAGCGCTTTGTCTCAGGTTTTTCACACATAAAACAGTATATTGAAATATAAATAATAGCATCATATATTTGTGAGAATTAAATGAAATATTGCAAAATTCTTGGTGGATTACTTAGTTAAGTCCTTATTTAATACACACAAAGTTCTGTATAGTAGTTAACTGGTCCTGAGTGTTATCCTCTAAGAAAGTGCTGAACTAGTTTTAATCTCCCTAGGCTTTTGATGTTTTGTGATTGTGACCTAGGAGAGCTCAGGGGTCTTGGCATTCACCATGGAGGAAATAGTGGCCACTGAATTGCCCCCCAACTACATTTTTCCATCTATACACCTATCCACCAATCAATATATTCAAGATTATTGAGATTCCATATATATCAGGCGGTGCATTAAGAATTGCGGACAACCAAAAGTGAATAAGAATAGCATGTGGTCCTCAAAGGACCCATGGTCCAGGAAAGATAAAAAATACATGCAAATAACTAACACAAGGCAGAGAGAAAAAACATGCATTCTATTGGAGAAATGTGGAAGGATTAATGGAGGAGAAGACATTGGTCTAAGCCTTAAAGGGTACGAGTAGGATTTAAGTAGGAGAGGAGGCACCAGATAGAAAGAACATTGTGAGCAAAATCACAGAGGTCAGAGAAAGTAGTTCAATTTGCTATAGATGGTTTGAAAAATAAGAGAATGCTATAAGTTGGAGGCATATCAAAGAGGGTCAATGAGTTCCGTATGTAAGAGATTTTTAAAAATTCTAGAGGTATAGAAAAATGACTGAACTTTCTGAGTGGGGATCAGAGCTGTGTTTCAGGAAGATAAATAGATAATCTTCATCATAAACTGTATGCAGCTGGAGAGGGAAGTCTAATAGAAGTCTTTTCTAAAAGCCTAGAAGGTGGTGATCATTCGTTCACCATTTGTCACATAATTATGGATCATTCATTCACAGCACTCACATGTTCGTGGGTAGAGTAGAAGAAGACGGTGGAGTAGAAGAAGCCAGTGGAGGATAGATTGATGGGACTCCTCTTGGCCAAAAGATGGGATGGCATCTGCAGGTGGAAAGAAAAGATGGGCAGAATTTAGTGTCAAGAGAAAAAGTTGAGAAAAGTTACAATGGATAATTTTGAAATCAATGAATTTGGTGTTCAAAGAAAGTAAAAATTTGGGCAGTCAAGAAGTCAATTCAAGAGTCATGAGGAGGGCGGGCCACGGTGGCTCAGTGACAAGAACGCTTTCCTGCCATGCCAGAGGACCCGGGTTTGATTCCCGGTGCCTGCCCATGTAAAATGAAAAAAAAAAAAATCCATGAGGATTACTAATTACAGCGTTTGGTCCATTTGAGGTTGCACGATGTGATTTTGTGTTAGTCTTGCATAAGAGAATATAACCTTGACTTCACCAATAAAATGTAAACTTATGTTTACTGAAATAATTTGAAAAGATATATTATTCTTCACCTACTGAAGTATTAAATCTGTTCTGGATCTTTTAGGAAAGCTGTGGTGTTGAGCTGTCTAGGTTTGAATCTAGGCTTCTATTATTCAGCTGAGTGGCCTTTAGCAGATTACTTAACATTCCTAAGATTTCATTTTTTTTTAGCTAGGATAAAAATAGTAGCTACCTAAAAGGTTTTTTTTATGATTAAATGGAGTAATGGGGTAAAGTTGATGGTATAGAGCCTGGTATGGTAAAGGTTAAGTGCATTATCCTTTCCTCAAGGACCTAAAAACTCAGATACAGCAGAACAGGCTAATAAGACACTGAACAGTCTGAAAACATGATCCCCTTAGGTGAGTTATAAGGTAGATAAGAGAGAAATTTACTTAGACAGGCGTTTAGTTTTTATGTAATAAACGTTAATGAAAGTATAACAAATATCCCCCCAAATGCCAAATCAAAAAAGTACAGTTCAATAAATTTTCCAAAGTGATGACACCTGTGTAGCCACGCCCAAACCAAGCACATCAGCACTCCAGAAATTCCCCTCAAGCCCCTCGCAGTCACCATTGTTGTTTAAGGTAACCACTATTCTGATGTCAGATGTCATGGATTTGTTTACCTGCTTTTGAACTTTATGTAAATGAAATCAAGGTAATTTATGTTGTGAGAATCACAATAGTATGTTTCTGAGATTCATTCGTGTCATGTGTAATTGTAGTTTCTCGTGCAATTTAGTATTCATTTCATAAAGAAACTACAATTCAGTTATCTGCTGTATCCAGCCTTAGGGGTTGTTTCCAATTTGGGAATTACAAATATTGTTGTTATGAACATTTCTCATACAAGCCTTTTAATAAACATGTACATCCATATGTGTTAGGTAGGTGCCTGTTGAATTGCAAGATCTTAGTGTATACTTGTGTTCCGTTTTAGTAACTACCATCAGACAGTGTTCTTAAGTGGCTGTATGAGAATTCCAGTTGCTCCATATGTTTGTCAACACTTGATGCTATCAGACCTTTATATGTTAGTCATTGTGGTGGGTGATTAGTGGTATTTGTGGTTTTAATTTCCATTTCTCTGATGACTGATGGATTTGGGTGCCTTTTCATGTTCATTCCCATGGGGTATCTTCTTTTGTAAAGTACATACTGGAATTTTTTTCCATTTATTTCCTGCTTTTTCTTACTGACTTGCTAGAGTTGTTTTTGTATTTTGGATACGAGTAACTTTGAATATAGATTTTTGAAGCGTATGACCTCTTCATTTCAGTTTTTTACTCTCATTCAGTCTCAATCATAGCCCCTGAGAAGTACTAACAGGAAAAGTTTTCCTTTCTCCCCATTAAGTAGATAGGAGATTCTAGGAGGAATAAAATGAAAAATATGGAGAAAAGAGCAAAACTGATGGCTTGTGTATGTAGGGAAGATTTATTTTTAAATGATTTACAAGTAACTTTAGAAGGAGAGGAAACTTTCCACTTGACTCTGCTGGTTTAATTAAGAAAAGAACAGTTGGCCAGTCCTGCCCCAGTTCTTTAAAAAGTTACAAAATCCCTGATTTAAACTCTTTGAGAATTTCCATTCCATTGAATTTATTCATTCAGTAGGTATCTACAGAGCAGTTGCTGTGTATTAGATAAACTTTGATGTGGAGAATGAAAATATGAGTGAATCAGGTTATAGAAGAGTTCATGTTACAGCTGGTTAAAATAAAGATTAAAATGAAAGGAATACATATCTGATTATATGTGCACACCCAGCCATTCATTTTCTCTTGCCTGAGAGTTGTTTCATCATTGTTAGATTTTTCAAATGGTTTAAAATCAATTTAATATTTAATAAGGAATTCTACTTCTGGAAGTTAGCACCTAATCAAAAGCAGTAGAAACCAGTAGTAAAATTAGATTTTCAGAAAAAAAGTTTGTAGAATCATCTTGTGATATTTAATCATAAGGTGTAGACTATGGAAATATCTATTTAAGCTCACTTTTCTATGGGTTGGGAAATATTTCCACAAATATATTAATGCTAGGAAAATTCTAAAAATGTTTTTAAAGATAAATTATTTGGAAAGTTTTTAGCTTGTGGTTATGATAAAAAGTCGATTCATTCTTTGGAAAACTTTTATAATTTAAATATCTGGGAACAATTTCAGCATATCATTTAAACAGCTGATGTAATAGTAAAAGAGGCAATATGAAACTGAGACTTATTTGGTAATTTTTGAGAACTAAACCATGGAAAATGACCTTTCTACCAAAGGATGCCCCATACTTCAAGTGTACAGAATTTGCCTATTATACCCATAAATATTTTATATCTAAGACTTAAATTATTGTGATTCTTAGAGTATTTTTTGAGCAATCAACAGATGGTTGCTTTTATCTTTATTTTATTTATTTTTTATAGACAAACCAGAACAACATACAAACATGAACGTTTTAACACACAAACATTCCATACATGGTGTACAATCAATTGCTCACACTATCATCACATAGTTGTATTTTCATCACCATGATCATAGTTTAGAACATTTGCGTCACTCTAGAAAAATAAAGAAAAAGAAAAAAGAAAAAAACTCATACATACCATACCCCTTACCCCTCCCTCTCATTGCCCACTAGTATTTCCATCTACCCAATGTATTTTAACCTTTGTTCCCCTTAGATTTTTTTACTAAGCCCCTTACCATTTCCTTTCATTGATCACTAGTATTGCAATCTACTCAATTTATTTTAACATCTGTTCCCCCTATTACTTGTGGTATTTTTTAAATATAATTTTCTCTCTAGTTTTTTTTTGGTGCCATATTTTTAAAATCAGGAAAGATTTCCAATTTCCTCTTTCTCATTCTTGTACACAAAATATAAATTATTGCAACAAATTTCTCAACTAAAAGACACACAGCTTCTGAGCCTTTCTAAGGTTGGAGAACACATCACAACACAGCAGAGCCCACTTCATTTTCAGGAAAGCTGTATGATTGTTATTCCTCTTTTTATTTTTTTTAGCTGAAACTCACATATATGAAATGTTTATCTCCAACTCTCATTCTGCTCCCTGAAATAAAAATAAGGCTTCCACAGGACAAATATTTGAAGACAGGTATTTTTCTCTCTCTTCTGTTTTCCTGGTTAAATGTATCCATTTTCTGGTTAAATATGTAAAGATTGCTCAACTCTTTAACCATCCAATCACTTCTGTTATGACTTTCTCAAAATCTAACATCTATAATTTCATTCATCAGCAAAAAAACAGACTAACTGTAAAGAGAATAGCTGTAAAGAATACAGCTGTGAAGAATATTGCCACTTTTGTTATGGATGCTGTACCCAATTGCATCATTTTGCTTTTTAGTAGTTACCCAGTTTTCTTATATTGATCTTGTAGTGTTAAAAACTTATATGTTTAGTGTATGATAACTTATTAAATCAGATTTTATTTACCCTTAGTAATAGATCATTTTTACATCCAATTGCAGGACTTTCAATTTTTCCCTGATAGCCTGGATTTATATTTATTTTAACTCTCATATCCAAGTTTTCAATAAGTCTTCCCAACTTTATATAGCAAGTAAATCTGGAAGCATACTGTCTGTGTATTCTAAAGCAATTAAAAGTATCCTTTTCAACAGTGCTGGATCTGGAGCTCTAGAACATACATCTAGAGGCAGCTCTCCAGATTGTCATTGATCTTCACTAGCAAACAAAATATCATATATTATTGTAGTTTTAAATTTAGTTTTCTCAGAGTAAAACATGTATATATTTTGAAAAAATCAAATAAAGAGAGCTATCATTTGTTGCATTCTTTCCTAATCCACAAGTAATCTTTACTCCTTTTTGTCTGTTCCATATTTCAAAATAATAAAATTATTCTACGGTTTCTTGATGTCTCAAAAGCATATGGGCAGGAGGCACCAGGGATTGAACTCCAGACCTCCAGCACGGCAGGTCAGAGCTCTGCCTGCTGAGCCACGGCAGCCACCTTACTTATAGGCTTTTAAAGAGGAAAAGAATGTAGCTCTCTTACATCAAATCTCTACTTGTACAACCTGATCTTCCAAATAAATTTTTATTTTATCCACACAGTCAGTGCTTCTTTTGCCAGTGTGGAGGCAAGTAATGTACTTTGAAATATTGCCCCTTCTTGCACAAACAACTCTTTTCTTTTCTTGTAGTTTATATTTGCCTTGTTTAAAAAGTAACTTTATTATTTTTATGTCTAATCACTATTTTCCCTCAAGTACTTGAATTAATATGCAAATCTCTATAAAGAATTCTTTTAAATGCTCAGATACTTGTTCTTTCCTTGAATCCTTCTTCCAAAAGGCTCGTTTTCCTCTGGCGCAGCAAGCATCATCATCTTCTCATTCTTCTTCAATCTTGACTACTTTTTCCTACATCACGTGTATCTCTCTCTTTTTTTTTCAAGTCTGCTCTCTCATACTAAAAGCCTTCTTCCTCTCTCTTTCTAAAAAAAATGAGCACAGGAGGTACATATCTCCATACATGCGAATCTGAAAATGTCTTCCTTCAATCCTCATACTTGATTAACAACTTGGCCTGGTTATAAAATTCTATCTTTGAAAATAATTCCCCTCAGACTTTTTAAGGTGTTACCTTATTGTCCTCTAGCATTCTGGGTTTATTATTGAGTGGTCTGATGTGATTCCTGGTCTGCTTTGAAGCTTTTAGTATCTTCTCATTATTCCTGTAGTTCTGACATTTTATGTTGACATGATCTAGTGGTGTGTGTGTGTGTGTGTGTGTGTGTGTTTAAAATTCAGTTTGCTAGACTATTTGTAGGCTTTTTCATTAAGGAGACCCATGCTGAGAAAATGTGTTTTATTATTTCTTCGATAATTTCTATGCAATCATTTTCTTTGTGTTTCTCGGACTGATCTTTCAAGTCGATTTTTTTAATGCTCCCGTCTTCCATCTCATTTTTCTGTTTAACTGGATTGGAAATTTTATCAATAACCAAAATATCTATTGAATTATTTATTTTAGTTATATTTTTAATTTTCAAAAGCTTTTTCTTGCTTTCTGATTGCTTTTGTGTCTTAATGATCAATTCTTGTTAAATACATAAAACGTTTACTCATTCTCTATATCAGCTACAGCTCCTTTTTTTGTTTGTTTTTTTTGAGGGGAGATTATTGTCTTTTCATTCTTCAGATCCTTTCTTTGAAAAGTAGACAGAGTATAGTTTTTCTGGCTTTCCTGCTGAAGGTTTTCCTCAAATGCTGTTGATTCTGTACAGCTCATTCTTATTTAAGAATAATGCACCAAATAATTTATCTGAAGATCTGCATTTGGGTAGAGATTAGTGACAGGTGGTTTTCTCTGTAAATTACTATTTTAGATCTTTTCTCTTAGATACTTAGTTTCCCCATTTTCACTCTCTAATGTGTTGCCTTCAAGAGGTTGTAGTTTGGGAGCAGGGGTCTAGGATTCCAAGAATTCAATATATAGACTTCCCTTAATATTCCTCTAGTTTCCCTAACTGGGGCTCCTGCAGTTTAATTTCTCCAGAGAATAAACCCTTAATCGGATCCAGGAGGATTGGAGGAATTGCAGTATAGTTAACACATTCAGATGCTGAGCTTCTCAGGGGTTCTGCATCTTCAAGTTTGACTTGCTTTACTTTGCTCTTCTCCATTCTTTTCATCCTGTTTGCACCTTCCAATGTTACTGAAATCTATTCTATTAACTTTGTAAAAAATTGGAGAGGGAGGGGATAATAATGCACATGGTCATTCTACCATTTTAAACCGAAACAGGTTATTTTTCAGCCAAGTGTTTATTCACCCTCTTGTTCTCAGTTTTATTCTACTGGCTCTATTATTTCCACTCTGGGAATAATATGGAGTGTATCTGATGTCTTTTTTGGCATTTAGGTAAACAGAATTCTTTTCTGGGAGTATAAAATAGAGTTTTATTGGAATTCCATCCGTCTGGTTTCCCTAGTTATCTCACCTGCGAGCGATTTCTAAATGTATGAGTCTTAAAGAATACCCATACTCCATTCTTGTATTTAGGAAAAAAATCAGTCATAGATTATATGTTCACTATATCTTATATTTCCTCAGGATTTGAGAAAGGAAGAAAAGAGGAGGGGATAGGGATTTAATATGCATTAAGTATTGTGTCAAGCACAATTTCTGCATTATGTCCTTTAATCTTGCAACACCCCCAAATTTGTAGGTATTATCATTGCCATCTTATGGTCAGAAAACCGAGAATTAGCACAAACATCTAACCCAAGTTTGCAAAATGATGAAAAGGGAGATTTAAATGTAGATTTCTAACTCCAAATCCAATCCCTTTTATTATTCCACCCACTACTCCTCAGTGTTACAAATTATGAAACTCCACCTTGAACGTTAATTTAATTTATTTTTATATGATTAAGATAATTTTTAATTAGGTTAAAATCACTTAAATATTAAATTGATATGTATTTATATGCAATTAATATAAAATTAGTATAAAACATTCTTGCCTCACAACTTTCATTTCGTATGCTAAATGGACATAAATGAATGCAATGGGTAGTTTCCTTTTAATCTCAACTCTGACTTTTTGCTTTTCAAATCATTCATACAGCTCATTTTAAAAATTTCTCATCTGTGCATTCTCTGCATATTCTTTTTCAGACCTTTACAACCCTACTTGAAAGCAAACTTCTTGGCTCTATTTCTGTTAACTCCCACAGCTAGCACTTGAAACATTTGTAGAAACTTGAAATGGTAAATCTGACTATTTTCCTGGCACCTGATCATAAGAATTTCATAAATGTTATCATAGTAAGTCATGTCTTACAAGTCAATTTTTTTTAAAGGCATGCTTTAGTTATTTTTCTGATCTCTTTACCTTTTTATGGTTGACCCACACTGAATAGTTTCCTGCTTTCCCAGGAAGGCAGATGCTCATGATTCTGGAGGTGGCCTCCCAGGAGAAAGACAGGAGTGGGATTTTCATAGTGGAGTGTGCTATATATTATTGCAGTGTCTCAAGTTGTGATTTGAGTAAAAGCAACAAAAAAGAAATTCACAATATTGGACTCCAAAGAATTGTTAAAATTAGACAAGCTTCACATTATTCTCATATTTACTGTAATACATTTTTCCCGTCTCCAAATGGTTGTAAAGATTCATGTTACTCGATGAGTCAATAGAAACCCCAAACAGGAACTCTTTAGATGAGTTCCACTTGCTAAACAGATTTTATAGAGGAGTTTGAAATGTTCATTATCCCTTTGTTGTGCAAACTATAGTATCAGACAGAAAGTTAAAAGAACTAATTGGAAAACTGATGGCAGTTTTCTTTCTTCAGTATTTTTTGCCACAAATAGTGTTTACATTTTGAATTAGATTACATTTACTGTTGATTGTCTCCTAGCAAAATAACTAAATTCAATAGCTAATGTTTACAGGAATGAAATGATTATCAAATCTTATAATAGAAGAAAATTAATCTAATAATTGAATAGTTATTATTCAATTTGGTGATTTTTCATTCTGATTTTCAAATATCTATTTGATTTGTGGAAAATATTACTATATAATGAGATAAGTGAAATTTTCTGTACAAGGTGCTTGCTTTATTTATTGCAGCTGTATCTCAGTTTTTATATTTGAAAATGAAAATAATCACAAAACTTTTCCAAAGTCATCATTTAGAAAATAACATATATTGCGATAAATTATCTTTAAATATCATTTCCCAATTGAATTGGCCAAATAAATTACACATGAGATCACTCCTACTGCACTAACTTAAAACTGTAAATCCAATATGTATGTGTATATATACTTAAAATTTAGAACATGAAATTGAAAGAGAATGTTATAATTATTACAATAGTCTATGAGCAAAAAAAAAATCCAGTTTGCTGGATATGTTTATTATTAAGCATCTATTTTTTGTGTTTTAAGTTGGGACTCAAAACTTTTTCAAATTAATTTGACTTTTTTCCATTTTAAAATATAATTGTATTCAATGCAATAGAATGAAGTATCCCACTGTTAAATATTTTTTTAAAACCAAATGCTGTCTTGGTTTATTCGAGTTGAATAATCAAAGGACATCTGTAACAGGCTGAAAAGGAAATATTCAAACTCCATTAAACTTTTAAATTGTTAGTATACTTTTTCAGGAAACACTATGAATGGGGTCCCGGTTGAATTTAGTATCCTACTCCTTGGTGCACATATGCATTAAATTAATAGACTAGTGGTGGTGCTGTTTTGTAGAGTTGATACTCTTAATATGCATATTTTTGTCTTTTGTTTTAAAAAGAAGGACATCCTACTCTATTCCAATTGCTTCAGTGTTTCCTCCTCTAATAATTAAAGAATCAATTTAAAATAATTTTTCACATCTTAGAGAATGTCCTTCATTATAAACTGGCTGTGTAAAGCTCATCGTTAAGATTTTACAATAATCTTGCATGCATACTCATTATTGGCCTACTGAAAGTTTCAAATAACTTTAGCTGTTTTAATACAGCCTCTCTATTTTATTTAGGGAATGTTATAATAGGCTTCTGAAAAAACAACAAGGAAAAAGAAAAAACATATATGCATGGATACATAAACATAATAGTTTTTTTTCCCCAGAATATCTGATTTCTTGTTCATTTTGCCCTGAAACTCTATCTTTTCTCACTTTAATGTCATTTCACAGACTAGTCTATTGTTTCATGATAGTGTTGTAAGGACACAAAATATTTTATGAAACATCATTTAGAAAACTTTTCTAACAAAATAATTAAGATCAAAATTTTATATTTAACTTCCCTTAAGAAGGGTGAGATTTACCACATAAGACTGTGGAAAACACGCTAATCTTCTCATTATTCCAAAAGCAGCACTCCAATGCCTGATCATGCTTTAGCTATTATAATAAACTTGTGTTTCAATCAAAACTTTCCATTTTTTATATACATTGTAAATCAATACTTATTTATTTGCACTTGTATAGATGGAAATTATTTCTGTTTAGTAATGAGAAAATAAATATTTGGATTTGGATTTGTAATGTGTAATTGCATTTCCTTGAGTTTAACTCTCATTAAAGCAAAAGATTGTGTAAACCCACTTGTCCCTTATTGGTAGAATTTTCATGGTTGTCTAGAGAAATGAGCTAATTCCTGTAACTCAATGAGCAATAGAATAGAATACATGTTTTCTATATTACGATTTCTTGATCAGTCTATATGTTTTTTGTCTGTTTTCTCATTCATTTTCATTCCTAGATTGTATATTCACCCATATTTTCTTCCCAATCTTTTCATTTATTTCATTTTTCATATTCACTTTGACCCATTTAAAACATAATTTGCTCTCCCATGTGGTTAGGAAAGAAGGGACTAATGGGGATGGAGAGAAGTTAGTTCTATTTTTAAATAAAGTCATCAGAGAAGGCATCACAGATAAAATGACATTTAAGCTAAAGCCTGAGAGGAAGGGAAAGATGATCTGCTCTGCTGACAATGGGGAAAGAGTTTTGGGCAAAGGAACACCTGCAAAGCCTCTGCATGGGGTGTATGCATGACTTGCTCAAAAAACAACAAGGACGTCCTGGACTTGGGGCAGAGTGATTGAGGGAGAAATTAGTGGGTATTTCTGTCATAGAGGAATGAGTGCAGTTTCCTGGAAGCCAGGTCAAGAAAGTGTTTCCAAAAGGAAAAAGTGATGAAGACTGAGAATTGGCCATTGGATTTAACAGTATGGAGGTCACCGGTGAACTTGGTAAGACCAGCAGTGATGGGATTGTGAAGGCAATCCTCTGATTAAAGTGGGTTCAAGAGAAGAATTGTTGGAGAGGAACTGGACACAGTAGATATTAGACAAAATTTTAAGTATCTTGCAGTCAGAGGACAAGAAAAGACTGGCAGATGCTAGATAGAGGAGCAGGGGAAAGGCAAGTTTTTATCATTGCTGTAGAAGTCCAAGGAGAGAGGAGGAAAAGAAGATGCCAGAGAGAGGGGAAGAATGACTGGAGCAATATCCTTGGGTAGGTGAGAGTGCAGCTGTGGAGAGGTTGCTCTTAGATAGCTTGTTGGATAGGAAGTCTATGTAAGGAAGACAAAATCTATGCATGCAGGTAGGTGTCTTTTGTAATTAGCTCCTGTCTCAGCGCTGTTTCTTAAGCTCTATCTAGTCAGATGTTTGTCTTTTCTTCTGGATATTTAAGCAATTTTTGGAACCAATACAAGTGTTTGACTAATCCATCTTTCTTCACTGATTTAAAGTGCCTACTAAGTCATTAAATTTTTTTATATACAGTAGAGTCACTTCTTGGGTTTTAATTCTTTTCTATTGATTTTTTTGGTTTATTCTTGTGTCAGAAATACTGAGTTTAATTACAGTAGTTTTATATATATTTTACTACCTAGCAGTGAAGGAACTTCAATTTTTTAAATTTAAAAAAATGCCTAAAGTAAAACATTCTGTATTTCCTAGAACTGAAGTTAAACTTAATTCCTCATTTTATTTTGTTAGCAATTTAAGTTTCCAGAATTAAATTATTAAACATGACTTTGACAAATTAAGTGAATGCATCCATTCTTCTGTAGTATCCTTATATATAAACAAAACATAATCCACACCTCGAATATTCCAAAGTAATCTTATTCTATAGTTATCTACAACTTTGTTCTAAAAACAAGAATCTACCTTTTCCAAAGTTAATCATATTAGGGTGGACTGATTAATTCCAATCTTCCATTTTGGAATTGTGCCAGTCAATATGAACAACTAGTTATTCTATTACATCTTTAAAATTTGCAAATTCCGCATTTATTTCAAGCTTCCTGTCTTTCTTAAATAGACTTCTATCTTCTAACCTAATTTATAGGAATTGTCAAATTTGAGGTTATTGGTATGCTTATTTAATTTCACCACTTAAATGTAAGTAAGTTGTGTTCTCTATCTACTATTCCATAATTGTCACAGAAAACCCTTAGAAACTGTTTAAATTTATGTCAACTAACAGGCCATAGAGGTGATTTTTAAGAAATAATTCTTTGATAGAGTCTCTGGAAGTGAATTATACAGCTTTAGTACAACTTCAAGGGAATAGGATTGGATCAGGGTTATATAATGGAAGGAAAAAGAACAGGTTTCTTGGATACCAGAAGAAATTTGGGCACTCTTGCCAGAGGGGCTGGTTCCTGGAAACTTTCAAATCACAATGTATTGTGGTTTGAGAGCAAGAAGGTAGCATTTCACCAGTTGTTTACTCTACAACTGCCTCATTCCAACTACAACATAATTCTTTTCATAACATGTTCTCTTTTACTTGAGAGAAATTCCCACATGGACTTCATCAGACAGTTAAAATGGTGTACTTATTCTTGTTCAAATCTTGGGGAAAGAGAGCTTTGCTTTAAAAGTGTAAACAAAGCATAATTTATTTTACAGTTCTTTGTTGAAGTGAATTTTTTGTCTGTCTTTTCTAGAGGACTGTAAGTTTATTAGCTAATAAATATATTTTATGGAATTTAATTTTTTAATTAAATCATTTTAGCATTGAAGTAAAACAGATGAAATTTTAATTTCTGCACCAAGGATCACCATAAATTAGCTGATATTTATTGTACCTGTCCCTTTGTGCATGATATGGGTGATCTAAAAATGTCTCTACCTCCAGGAGGTTGGGTAGATAAAGCATGTGACACAAGTAGAAAATGATGAAGTGCTATAAACAGAGTGGGACTCATACAAAAGAGTTCAGAGAAGTGAAAGATTGATAGGTATTTACCCAAGACGTGTGGTTGACTTAGAGCTTTAAGGATAAGTAAGGTTCAGAAAGCACTATGGAAAGTGATTTGTCTAGACAAAAGAATAATATGAGTTAGACCCTATGATTGAGTGGATATGTCACTGTAAAGAGAAAGTGATTATATTTTGCCTAAGTAGGGCAAGTTTATAAAATGGAAAGCAACAAAACATAGGGTTGGAAAAGTATGCTGCTGGAAATTTGGTGGGTTTACTAGTAGTATTGATTAATGATTAAAATAATAAAGAAGGAAAAGAATCATGGATGACCCAGTGTTATCATTAATGTAGGTGGCACTATTCAGCTTGCAAATAATGATCTTAACTTTGACAGTTTACTATGTGTCTGAGTTTATGTCCCATTTTTTAGACATTGCTTATAGAGAAAATATTATATTGCTGAATTCTAAAGTAGAATCTTGATGTTAATCTGGTTCCTTTCATATTATATAGTTTTGTAAATGAATTGGTTGTTCTTATCAGAAATACCAGCAATTCACTGTATATTTACTGACTACTTCTTAGATTCTTGGCACTGTCAAAAGAACTCTAGGAATTTTACAAAACAGAGACACATGGGTAAGTCTAGATAGAGAATACCAAACAAATATACATGATAGTCCATCTTTGTCCATCAATAACATACTTCAAGACTGCATTTAAAATACCACCTTCTCCATAAGCAAAAATCCCTGTAAGAAATGGTTACATTTCATGATTTTTTAATACCATCATACTTTTTTATTGTGTTATTTTAATGGTTTTTAGTGTCTGTAGTTTTTTTCTGATCTGTTTTGGGTTTAATATTATTTAAAATGTAATATAATATTATTCATTTAATAGATGATATGCATCATTTAGACTGTAAGTGCATTGAGGGTAAAAATGGTTGGCATTTAATAATATTTGTAGGATAAATACAGTAGTACATATTTCCCCACCTTCCTTAAGTACTAATGAATTAGTATCATGAATATTTATCACAAGCATTAGTTTTTAAAAGGAGCTAAGAGTGGGGGGAGGGGTAGATATGATGCTTCATTTGTTTAGAAAGGTCACAATTTAAGAGTTAGAAAAAAATATGCACCTGGGGAGAAAAACATTCCTCATATGTGAAAGTGTGGGTGCATACAAAGTAGTCAGCATATTCCCTGATATACTTGATACTCTATAAAGTGTTCGAGGGTGTGAAATAAGTTATACCCTTTGAAAAATAAATACCAAAGTGAAGAAAGAGGGGAGATAAGTGAGCAGGAAGAACAGAGCCTATAAATAGATTTAAAAGAGATCAGTAAGAGGAAGGGATGTCTTCTTAATAGAGTTGTGAAGATCCATTAGTGACTTTCACAGAATTAAATGTGTTCTAAGTGGCATATAAAAGGCTATAAACTTTAATAAGAAGAGAATAGAACATTATATGATAATAATGAATCTTAATAATCGGGGCATGAGCTAAATTGTTCGCTTCCTACACAAGTGGGATATAATATTAAAGATAAAATAAATCATAAACTGTCACCAAGAATTTATTTTTTAATTTAAAATATTTTAAGCATCTAATAGCATATATTAAATTAATAGTCAATGAACTCATAATGCAGATACAATGTATAATATATTATCTAATACTTACAGAACTCAGTATACATTTCTAAATGAAACCATATGTCAACAGCTCTTACAAGAATGAGAGTGGTAGCCTGGGATCCACGCCTTCTCCTCTACTTAACTTTTCCCTAGTGCATGTATAATGTTGAAAATTGCTAACATCCTCCCTGAGAGTTGAGGAAGAAAAAGGTTACAAGAGAAAGCTAATTTTTATTGAGCATCCACCATATGTAATAAGACTGGATTTGACACTTCATATTCTTTATCTTTTGTTAACTTTCTTAACAAACTTATAAGTAGGTGTTACTGTCATTTTATAGATGATGAAACTGAAGCTTGGATATATTGATGAAACGTACCTAAAATCATTCACCTACTTAGTCTCAGAGCAAGTATTCAATGCCAGAGCCCATGCTCTTTCTACCATCATAAAATGGCAACTGGCTGAAAAATGCAGTCAAATCGTTGTTTTACTTATACTTTTAAAGGGATTTTGGTTTTTACTAAATATATTGGAGCGCTGATGAAGAAGAGCGATATCTCTCAGGTTGACTCAGTAAATAAACCTCAAATAAATTGCACTTTAGAAAAAATATTTTGCTTTCTCAATCACTTTCCTGCATTGAGAGATCAGTGAATTTTTTTAACATCCAAAATATACTTTGCAATGTGGGAAAATATATGGAATACAGGAGTATAAACCTCCCTGGCAAACATGGGACAGAAATCCTAGAATGAGCTGAAATTCAGCATCAAGGTATTGAGAAAATCTTCTTGACTCAAAGGGGGAAGAGAGAAATGAGACAAAATAAAGAGTCAGTGGCTGAGATTTCAAACAGTCGAGAGTTTGTCCTGCAGATTATTCTTAAGCATTATAGAAATATCCCCTTTTTTGTTTAAGGTGTAATAGAGAGGCTAGAGGGAAGTGCCTGAAACTGTAGAACTGTGTACCAGTAGCCATGTTTCTTGAAGATGAATCTATTATGATACAGTTTTCACAATGTGAAAACCTTGTGTCTGATGCTCCTTTTATCTATGGTATGGACAGATGAGTAAAACAAATGGATTAAAAATAAATAAATAATAGGGGGAACAAATGTTAAACAATTTGAGTAGATTGAAATACTACTGATCAATGAAAGGAAGTGGTAAGGGGAATAGAAAAAAATAGGGGGACAAAGGTTAAAATGGATAGATGGAAATGCTAGTGGTCAATGAGAAGAAGGGGGGTAAGCAGTATGGTATGTATGAGTTTTTTCTTTTTATTTCTTTTTCTGGAGTGATGCAAATGTTCTAATAAATGATCATGGTGATGAATATACAACTATGTGATGATATTGTAAGCCATTGTTTGTACACCAACTATGGAATGCTCATATGTTAAGAACGTTCATGCTTGTATATTGTTTTGTTTTATCAATAAAAATATTTTAAAAAATAAAAAATATATGGAATAGTATAGAATAGTTGGTGACTCTATACCAAGTTGAAAGCAAGTTTTACAGGATTATGCATGATAACAGGAGTTTACTGAGAACAGTTTTTATCCTTAAAATATTTAAAGCAACCCCATTTATCTTGTATGGCATTTATGTGCCAGAAGAGTGCATGGTACATTTAAGACAGCCAATTCTTTTGTTGAAAGAATGAATACACTTACAATGTCAATGTCAATTGCTGGTTCAGGGCAGATTGGCATATTCCAAATAACAATTGGAAATACCAGAGTATATCTTAGTATAAATGCTAAAGCATTGGTCATTTTGATTAATGTTTGATTAAAAGTTTTGATCATTTCATTTTATACATCTTGAAGATAAGTTTACATTAATAAAAATAAAACAAATTGAGTGCATTTATATTTCTCTTCTAGTGCTCAGCTTCCTGTGGTAAAGGTATAAAGTTCCGTGAGGTGCTTTGTGTTGGCCAATTCCGAGAGAAATTAGAAGAAAAATCTTGTAGTCATCTACAGAAACCTCGAACCCACAAAGCTTGTAGATCTGTCAGATGTCCTTCATGGAAAGTTAATAGATGGAAGGAGGTATGTGGTGTATTTTATAATTACATATGCATTTAAAAAGAAAATTTTGATGTATTCTGTATGCTTTCAATAACCCTGAGAGTTTTACTCCTTTAAAATGTGCTTTACTCTGTTATACGCTCTTTTGTACTATCCTCTGAATTAATACTATACTGTTTTAACACATTCACTAATTCTGTAGTTAAATAACAAATTAGTTATTTGATGTTTTGTGGTGGTAAACTTTACAGGAAATTCTGCTTGAATAGTTGGGAAGCTACTGGTGATTATAATACTATTCTTGATAATCTAATAGTAAAAATATAGGATGGTATCTTTAGTGAATGTCTTGTTTCCAGACCAAAGTCTTGGATTTGGGGTCTAATCGCATCCCACAGAAGGTACTGACAAGTCCAAGACAGGATTGCAATTGGAGATTGAGAGGCAGGAGTCAGAGCTCAGTAGAATAGGTAGGGCTAGGGCTAGGGTGGACAAAGCTGGAATGGCTAAGTGAAAACAAAGATGAAGTCCAGGCTGAAATCTTAGTCTGTAGGGGAAGGGTGATTGATAACTGCCAGTAAATACTCAGGGAAAACAGCTCATGATCTAAATTGGAGGACGCATGCATTTGAAAGTGGTTATCAAGCAAAGATCAGCTTGGAAAATATAGGAGATGTAAAAGCCATGAATGATGTCAGAAACATCAACTGGAAGAATTTCCAGAGGCCTGATTTCAGTGGTGCTTGGCTTTTAGCACAGCCTTCTGGCACTCTCAGCAGTATCACCTCAGGGTGCCCATCCAATTTCCTCCTAAGGGAAAAATAAATCCATCTTCTACTGATGGAACTTCCTTTCCAGTCTGACATTGGAACTATGCCTATTAGGAAGATAGGAGCTTAGACAGGAGCTAGAGGAAGTGGAGCTATGTCATCCTCATTCATTTCTTGGCATCAGTGCCTCAGTGCAGGGATGAGACTTTTAATGGCATTATGTCAGTGCATCAATTGATATTGAATAAAATGCCCCCAAACTGACAGTGAGAATCACAGGTTTCTTCGTAGAAGGAACAGCTTCTGTTCAGGGTGAATGTGCCAGGAGTTGCAGTAATCCTTTACTTAAGGATTACTTATAGAAAAACTTATAGAAGTTTTCTACTTATAGAAAAACACTTTTTTCTACTTATAGAAAAACACTTTTTCATTCAACAAAAGATGTATTCCTGAGCATTTGTGGCTACTTCTATATTTAATTTTGGTTGAATAAACAAAATTATATTTAATGCTTAAGCAGGGCTAACAATTTAAAAGACCTCCCACATTAAACCTTTTTTAAAAAAATATTTTTATTGCGATGCCTTCACACGCCATACAGTCCATCCAAAGTATACAATCAGTGGTTCACAGTGTCATCACATGGTTGTGTGTTCATCATCATGATCATTTTTAGAACATTTGTGTTACTCCAGAAAAAGAAATACAATGACAAAAGAAAAAAACCCATACATCCTCTTCAAGAACCAAGTTACTGGAACATAGTTCAACAGTTTCAGGAATTTCCCTCTAGCCACTTTAATACATCATAAACTAAAAAGGTATGTCTATATCATGCATAAGAATAACCTCCAGGATAACTTTTTAACTCTGAAATCTCTCAGCCACAGCAAGTTTGTCTCATTTCTTTCTTCTCACTTTTAGTCATGAAGGCTCTCTCAATTTCATGATGCTGGATCCCAGCCAATTCCCAGAGTTATGTCCCACATTGCCAGGGAAATATACACCCCTGGAAGTGATGTCCCACATAGAGGGAGGCAGTGAGTTCCGCTGCCGAGTCGACTTGGAGAGAGAGCAACAAAAGAAGTTCTCTGGGGATGACTCTTAGGCTATAATTATAAGGAGGCCTAGCTTCTCCTTTGCAGGAATAAATTTCTTAGGGATGAGCTCCAAGATTAAGGGCTCAGCCTGTTGAATTGTTTCTCTCAGCTGCTGAATTTATTTAATATTTCCTCCTTTTTCCCCAGTCCCCCAAGGGACTTTGCAAATACATTTTTTTATTCTTTGCCCAAATTACTCTGGGATGTATTGGGGCATCACATTTGCTCCTACAAACCAACAAGATATCATTCCCTATTCAAGACACAGACCATATCATCTTTTACTCTGTATTCTGATTTACCTTAGTCCTACCCAGATCAGCTTCATTCATACCCCTACTTGAATTCTGATTACTTTTTCACTTTAACAGCAGCTGTGTGGGGTAATGCTGATTTTCATAGCTTCAGAGCCTTCTAACTCTGAGTCTCATGTGTCACACAAATACCTGAAGTTCCAGGGAATGACCAGGTTATACACAAATAGCTCAGCATCTCAGAATATAGAAAATACATAAACTGTTTTTATTTAATGAATGTCACTATTATCTACCAAGTTTTTAAAGAAAGAGCACTGGATTCATCCTTGCATCTTTCTCCTTTGCCCCCATTTAGTTACTCAACAGTCTCTCAATTCTATCAGAGTAACTCCTGGATCTCTATTAAAACCATCACCGTCGAGTCCATTACTATCAATTTTCCCTGGCCTATGATGAGCTTACTATATATATATATATATATATAGGAATTATTTACTCTGTATATAGAAAAACTCAAATATGATTGTGCTACTTAATATCTTCTATACCTTATCATTGTCTTTAAGGGGTTAGTCTAAAAACTAGCCCCATGCCTGTATCTCCAGCCTTTTCTCAAGCCACAGTCCTTTTGTCTCTTAGAAACAATGGATATCTTCCCACCTGCTTTAGTGTCTGCCTAAATACTAAATGGATATCACCTGCTTTAGCGTCTGCCTAAATAATCCCTACTTTGAATACTGTGATATCATTTGCCGAAGGACTTGCCCTCTCAATTTGCTTTTATTATTTATATTTATTATATTGTGGTGTTGCCTAAAGTATGGTTTTCCCCTACTTTATTTGGACTGAGAGTAGCCTTCTCCCAAAGAGCACATATGTAAAGGCATTGAACACAAAGGCTGTGCTCCAGGCAGCCGGATTCTGACATCAGGCAGGAGCATTAAGCGGTTGTGAAGTGGGATGACCTTTCGGTTCTAGGCCACTAGCATTCTCATGGACCCTAAGGAGATTTTTTGCTGCTGCTGCAGCTGCAGCTACTGTGGTTGGTATTCATGAGGGATTTTCTGACTTTTGTTCCCCAGTCCCACAACAGTGAATCCATCATCAGTGCTAACAAATTGGCCTTGGCTCACCACCAAACGTGAAATTATATAAGATCCACTAAAGGAATGCATTTCAGGGGTTTTCTACGATAGAGATACGAATATTGAAAGACTATAAAAAACATAGTTGCTTTTGTACAGAGCCGGCTTTCTTCTCTTGGAATTGGCTTTCCTTGTCATAGAAATTAGCTTCATACACCCACCCAGTCCCCAAATCTCTACCAGAAACAAATGACCACTTGTGAAGTTGTCGGCTTTTCATTTATTCTATAAAAAGTACCCACACAAAGTTAACAATGGCAGCTTGTCACTGCACTACATATAATAATGTATTCAACAGAAGTGTAATTTCAGGGGTAGTTACAAGATAATCACCGGTTGCTGTTTTGTTCCTATTGTATAAATTGTAACATTGCTTTAAAATAATCATTCACTATGAGATAATTTCATTTTATTGCTATTTTACTTTCTACCTCAAATGAAAAAACTAATCTGGCAAATTGTGACCACAGAGGTGTCCAAATGAGTTTTGAGAGAACACCCATCATCTCATATTTAATATCTCATTTTTTAATGAAAGGATTTAGTAATATATTTTAATGACTGCTGCTAAACAGAAACACATATTGCTAGGCAGAGCCATCTGTCCTCTGCATCCAGAGGTATATCTTTAGAGGCAAATTAAATACTTAAATCATTTCAAAAGAGAAAAAGATTCCCCTACCCTGGGACCAGGAGGATTTTCTTTTTCATTTAATTATATCTGTAGAGTAATATATATACAAGCAACTTCACTTGTAAGTTCAAGTTTTTAAGGCCAGCATGGTGTTAGATTCCTCATTGTCTCTTGCCTCAACAACTTAGTTCAGAGCCAACAAAATGCACAGTCTTTATGCTCAGAAAAAGGAAAAACAACTTGTCCTGAATTCTCATCTCTCCTTGATCATGGTAAAACCTGCTGGACAACTTAGAAAGAGACCTACAGGGCCTCATTCAACCCTATTGCATCTGGAGCTGGGTGAAATCAGCCCACCTGTCTGGTCCTCATCTCTAGACTCATCATTGTCTTTCTAGCATTTTAAGACCAGAGCTGGCACCAAAGGGGAAACAAGTTCCAAAATTCCCTGGATTTACTGGCCAGCACCTCCCCAAAGCTCCTAACTTGAAAAAAAAAACCTGAAACTCTATGTTAATCATTAGCAGGTTTCAATGATTTTATATTCCATATATTATATATTTACATATATATTTCCACTTTTTAAAAAATTTCTGACATTTACATATATTTTAAATCAGAAAAAAATGTTTTACCCTTTGAAGACCCCAACGCCCCCAACCAAGAATTCAGAACCTTTTCAGCTCCACATTTTCGATTTTGTGTCCCTTACCACTCAGTCATTAAGTGCACAATGAAGGAGCAATGCTTCCTTATCTTTTCTAGCTCATTCCAACATTTCTACTTTTTGCATTTTATAGTGTCTATTCACATTCTTCCTGTAAGATCTTTCTTGATTATTAATATGGCCGTTTTTGGGGTAGACTAAGGAGACTGTCTTTCGGTTTCAAGATAAATTCAAATAGAAATAACTTTATCTCTGTAAGAAAAGTGTAAAAAACGTGAAGGGGAAGAAAACAGCAAGGGATAGTGACTTCCTGATAATTGAATGAGAGACTTCTTTATTCCTCACAACTGTAGGTTTTATTACTTTCTCTATACAGATGGGGACCCAGCATCTTAGAGAGGTTAAGTAACTTGTGCAGGTCAAAGGCTAAGAAGTGGTGGGGAGCCAGAAATTTGAACACAAGCCTATTTAAGCTTTCCACTGTATGTGCTATCCTAATTCTTTCATTATGCATTATTAGCTCATCCGCATTTTTTCTTAGCACCTATTGCCCCTTTGACCAAGAAGGGCACATCAACTGAACATTTGCAGCCTGTGACTGCATGACATATGGTAATGTATTCAACAGAAGTACAATTTTTAGGTTGTGCCGATTCATTGCAGGCTTATTTATGTAAAATAAAAGTCAGTTACATGAATATTATATATATATAGGTTTTGCGTTCCACATGAAAACAAATAAGGGTTTTTGTTAACCATATATTAAATAAGATGTAGTTACTTAGATCACTAGCAACATATTAGGCTAATAGAGGTAAAATGTCCAAATTGTTGGCATTAATAGATCCTGGTTAGATACTTTGGAACAGTGCCCATTCTGGGATCCGCACATAAGAGAAGTCTTGACAAATCACCAGCTCCCCAGAGAAGCACAATTAAATGGTTAATAACTATGCTGTATCAGTTCTGATAGGTTCTATTGCAGATAGCAAACCACTTAATATCAGTGATTTAGATCACAAAGACACTTGTCTATATAACAAAATCTGGAGTCACTGGTTCCAAGTATGATTCCACAGTTCCACAATGTCAGGAGTCTGGATTAGCATTTCTGTGATTCATTTGTTTCATTCCTACTGGTTACGAAGTGGCTGCCAGAGCTCCAAAGCTCATACCTTCCTATTTTCTCATATGAAAGTAGCTATATATCTGGTCTGTGCTGGTAATGAGGGCAGATTATGGACAGTTGGTAAAAGTTTAAAGAAGAGTATTTCAGCTCCACACAAGAGAATACTTCCTAACATTAGAGACCTCCTACAGCGTAATGGCTGCTTTCAAGGCATAGTGAGCACAGCCAGAGTAGGACTCTGTAAGTATGGGCTCCGTTCACCATTGCTGTACAAGGCATTCCAGAACTGAGGAGAAATTTGGAATTTGATATTCATAGAGTCCCTTGTAACTTAAAATACCATACTGCTGCTACATTTTTTTATTCACTTGAAATAAACCATAGTTGACTTTAATGAAATCAAAACCATAATTCTTAAAATGAAAATATAAATAATGCAATACCAAAGAGGACTTCATTACTTACATTTTTAAAGAATTATTTATTTAACAGCAAAGTGAATCAGCCTTGATGAACCTATTTTTGCAAAACAATATATATTCTAGCATTTCTTTAACTTTACTTCAGCAGTAGCTAAAATGGCTACAGTATCTGTGCATTTGCTAAAATTTTTCATTTCTCCTTCCAGTGTTAAGACTTTAAAACACCGTCTATGCAGTGTTATGGTATACTCATATATAAGTTAGATATTTGGCTGTTTTTTCTTAATGGGTTTAGTTATGTTAAATTATATTTAACTATTATATGTTATATTAGATTATATTAGATTAAGTTATGTTAAATTATATTTAACTATATTTAGTTGGTGAATTAGTGCAGTCCAACTGATTAGTCATGCTGTATTTGTAGCCACAGCTTCACGTTGTTTTCGTATTAATTACTTGATTAATTTCGCATTAATTACAAAGGTAAAATTTGGCATGCTTATCAATATGTAGTTTTATAAAGCTGTTAAAATAAAGGGTGAGTATTTGGGGATTAAAGTTGGTGATAGCCTCTTCACTCTATCTGCAACTATAGGAGAAAGAATTGGTTTTGGGCAAAAGATATGAGTTCTGCTTTGGAAATATTGGCTTTGAGGTGCCTTTGACATGTCAAAGTAGAGCCAGGATTACTGTAAATACATGAAAATATGAATGTAAATCTCAGAATTTTTGTCTAAGCTGGAGATAGATTTATAAATTATTGGTGCAGAGAAGAAAGTGTTCAGAGAGAACTTGGAGGGTGAAAAGAGAAGCATGTTATGAACAGAAAAGAAACACAAATCTTTAAAGGATGACCAGAGAAAGTGGAGTCCATTAAGGACACGGAGAAGACACATGTCTTAGTTTTCAAGGCTGCTGTGATAAATGCCACAAACTGGTTTGACTTAATAAGAATTTATTGGCTCAGGGTTTTGAGACTAGGAGAAGTCCAAAATCGAAGTGTCAGAAAGACAATGGTTTCCCCTCAAAGTCTGTAACATTCTGGCACTGGCCACTGGCAATCCTTGGGGTATCTTGGCTTTTGTACCCACCTCATGTGACATGGAATGTCCTCTCCTTCCTCTTCTGGTTCCACAAACATCCTGCTTCTGCTTCTGGCTCCTCCATGGCTTTCTCTCATTCTGACTTCCTATTTTTTTCTCCTTATAAAACCTCTAATAATCTGGATTTAGACCCAATCTCATTCAGTTGGACCACACCTTAACTAAAACACATCTTCAAGAGGCCCTATTTAACCATGCCCACAGGAATGTGGATTAAGGTTAAGACACCTCTAAATTGGCGGATATAATTCAATCTACCACAGAGCATTTCAAGAAGTCAGAGGAGAACACCTAGAACTAGAAGGGATTTTCATTGTGGAATGTGGAATAGCTCAAAGAGAAAGAGGTCAGAGGTGTCAAATGTGGCAGTGAAATTAGCTAAAAAAAGATTTGAAAATTTTCTGTTGGATTTGGCAGTTGAGGATTGTTGGTGACATCAGGCTAAGGAAGATTTAAGTTACAAAAGTCTTCTCTGTTCCTATTTTTAAATCATATCAATGTACTCTTTTCTTCTTTTATCTCTGAAAAACAAAGATTGCTTTTTTCTTCTATGTAGTATTTCATTTTATTTCCCTTTCAGGGAAGTTGCCAACAATAAAAATAATTGCTACCCATGAACTTAGTGGATTTTCTAAACTCTTGCTGTATTCAAAGGACCAATATACTTCATTAGTTTATTATAGAAAATTATATTTTTCTGATAGGACTTCTTCCTAAGCTGCATTTTGTGTATTAATCTTTTCCAGGATTTTTTATTTTAGGTTGGGAGGCAAGATGTTTCCCAAATATATATTTTGAAATTTTCCCTGGAAAATCTTTGCTGAAGCCTTATTTCGTAGGCTAAATATTTTCACAAAAGTTTCAGATAAGCTAAAGTGCATCCAGACACTTGAGCCTACTTAATAGTGTGCACTGAAAAAATCACAAATTAAATTATTGTAGTCATACAAAGGGTTGTATGTTTTTTTGTGAAAACATCAAGTAAGTTGGCAAAGTTCAACTACTTGACAAAAACTAGTCTACAGACCAAATACTCAGAAACTAAATATTTGTTACCCATTTTTCCTAAGCATAAAACAAATGTCAATATAAGTAATGTAGGAATTTATAGATTCTTCATAGGTAATAAAATATTAAAGTTCTCTTTGAAGTCAGTAGTTGCTCCTTATATGAACAAGGTAAAAACCTAAATTTTTAATGGCCTTCAAAGTAAAGATGCTATGACCATTTCAAAAAGGAATTAGAGTCTACCACATGAACTAAGGTCTCAGCTGTTGTGGGATTTAAATTTTTCTTTCGTGGTAAAACCAAATATGGTCAATACATATTTTCTTCTGTTGTGAAAAAGGAAAGTGGTTACTCTGGGACTCCTTCAAAAATAGAGAACCTGGTAATGAACATGATGTTTTAACCTTGTAATATCACAGTTGGGAACATTTGGTGGGTCAGAGGTCTCCAAACAATATAACTCAATGCCACCTCCAATCCCTTCTAGAATGACCAGGAGTATAAACAACAAAACTCACAAACTGAATAAATATCCCTGGACAGTCTCTATATTTTATTGATTTTGACATCACTACTCTGCCCTAGTCAAACTCTGTTATATGATTTTGCACCTTGCTTCAGTCACCTAGCATGTAGAGCTGAAAGAGCCTGACAGATTGCCAACTCCTTTTCCATCCCCAGGATGCAACACAGGGAGAACTCAAAGTCTGGAATCAAAAAGACCTGAACTTCAGGTTTGCTTCACCACTAGCTAGCACTGGCACCTCAGGAAAGGGACTTAACCTCTTTAAGTTTCAGTGCCCTCATATGTGGTATATCCTCTGTAGTGCTGCTGGCAGGATTAAATGCATGGGAAGGGGTTCTATGGCATTTTATACATAACACAAAATCTTTGTGCAATTAAGAAAAAACGAGGCCAGAGAGGTTAAGATAAGTTTGTCTATTTTACATAACCAGCATCTCAAAAGTCTTATCCATTGACGTATAATCACAAATCAACAAATTAGCAAATCTCTACATCCCCAATGGATACAAGCTATAGTAAGTACTGCATGCCTAAAGATAGATATAACCCAGTCCTGGGAGTTATTGTTTCTTTGGGGGAAATATTGCATATGGTGTAAGAATTTGAATGACATCTAAAACTTTTATATATACTAAGCATGTTGTAGTCAGTACAGAGAGATACTGGTCGGGGTAGAATGCCTGGAACAACATGATTAGTCTGTCACAGTCTCTGAATAGGTCTTAGGTATCATTGCAAAATAAAGAAAGCTACTTAGATATTTAGATAGAAGCTCCATGCATGATATAATAGGCTATGTTTAAAAGAAATAAGGAAATACATTATGACTCTACTTGCTGTCCTAAGAGATTTTGTATTTGTTTAAATTAATTGTTTAAATCATTTGGGCTCCTTTGCAGTGTTCTGTGACCTGTGGCTCTGGCATTCAGCAAAGGGATGTATACTGCAGACTGAGAGGAGTTGGTCAGGTGACTGAAGAAATGTGTGATCAGTCCACCCGGCCTTATTTTCAGAGACAATGTTGGCGTCAGGACTGTGTGCAGTACCAATGGATTGCAGGAGAGTGGCAAGATGTAAGTATTGACAGGTAAGCTTGTAAGGACACCATGTGTGAGAATGTGTTATTCATTTTGCTATTGCGTTTCTAGTGTTCATCATCATGTAAGAAAAAAGAGACGTATCGGCAAGTGACATGCATCAATGCACAAAATGTTCAAGTGAATGAAAGTTTTTGTGATCCTTCAACCAGACCTCTTTCAATCAAAAAGTGCAGGAACTCTCCCTGCAAGTATATTGTGCTAACAGGAGACACATCACAGGTAAGGTAGAAAAGAGGAAGCTGAGTATTTTTCTTCCTGAACAAAACTAATTTCATTTGCAGCTGGGCCTAAAATTTGAAAAGGGACACATGATGGAATGCTTATCAATCTAAGGAATGAAACCACTGACACTGGGTGGCAAATAGAATAATAGTAGTGTGTGCATTAAATAGTGCAATCCTGAAGTGCTAATGGGTACCAACTGTACAATCACGTACCAGGGACATTTTTGCAAACCGGCTTTGCATAGTTGCCCACTTCTGAAAAACAGCTTTATTGAGGTATGATTTACATATACATATTTACAGTATACAACTTAGTAAATTTTAACATATGTATATACTTGTGAAAACATTACCATATTCAAAATAGTGAGAATATCAATCTCCCTTAAAAGTTTCTTTGTGTCCCTTTATGATGCCTCCACCATCTCTGTCCTTTCCCCCACCATCCACAGGCAACCTGATCTACTTCTGCTACTATGGGTTAGTTTGCATTTTATAGAATTTTATATAAATGGAATTATAAAGTATGTGCTCTTTTTTGTCCTGAACTCAGCATAAATATTTTGTGAGTCACTCGTGTTGTGGTGTATATCAACAGTCTATTCCTTTTTATTGCTGCGTAGTATTCTATTATATGGACAGTTTCAGGTTGAGTAATCTTTTCTGGAATGTCTATTCTGCCATTAATCCCCATCCAGTCTATTTTTCATCTCAAATATTGTAATCTTCATCTTGAGAAGTTTGATTTCAGTCTTTTTTATATCTTCAATGTCCCTACTTAAATTTTTAAACATGTGGAATACGGTTACTAATAATAATCTTAATGGCCTCCTCAGTTAATTCTGACATCTATGTCAATTCGTGGGAAGTTTTGTTTTTTTATAATTTAGTGGGTTTTAGCATATTAACCAGCTTTTGTAACCATCATTGCTATCTGATTCCGGAGCTTTTTATCGCTTCAAAAAGAAGCACAGTACCCTTTAGCAATCACTCCTCACTCCCCTTCTTCCATCAGCCCTGGCAATCACTCACCTACCTTTGGTCTCTATGGATTTGCCTATTCTGGACATTTCATATGAATGGAATCATATATGTTTGGCTTCTTTCATGTATTCAAGATTTGTCCATGCTGTAGCATGTCTCAGCACTTCATTCTTTTTTGTGGTTGAAAAAGATTCCATTATATGGATATTTCACATTTTGTCTATGTATTCATCAGTTGAGGGACATTTGGGTTGTTTCCAGTTTTTGACTATTGCGAATAATGTTATTATGAACATTTGTGTACATGTTTTTGTGTGGGCATATGTTTTTAATTATTTTCAGTATAGACCTAGGAGTGGAATTTCTGGGTCATATGGATATTTTATGTTTAATATTTTATTTTATTATTTTTTTCCATATAAGTTATATTAGGAAATGTATTAGTCAAAATATAAATTTTGTACCAAATAAACATTTTTTGCTTTAGTCTCACACATAAGTTAAAGTTTTAAAATATGAATTTTTACCATCTATTTTCAACACCTTGCGGTATTGACATTCCTTTGTTCTTCCTCATGCAAAAACACTTTTAAATTTATACATTTAAAAATGTACATTATCATTATACACTCTAGGCATTCCTAAATTATACCATCTCAGTCTTTATTGCCTATCTTTAATTTTTCAAGAACTGTCAAACCGTTTACTAAAGAGGTGGCACCATTTTACATTCTTACCAGCACTGTGTGAGGGCTCCACTTTCCCCATATCCTTGTCAGCACTTGTTATTGTCCATCTTTGAAAATACAGCCATATTAGTGTGTGTGAAGGATATTTCATTGTGGTTTCGATTTATAAATTAATGACGAATGATGTTGATTGTTATTTCAGGTGCTTTTAAGTCATTTGTATATGTTCTTTGGATAAATGTCTACTCAAATCCTTTGTGCATTTTTTTATTGGGTGATTGTGTTCTTATTGTTGAATTATAAGAGTTCTTTATATATTCTGGATACTAACTTGTATCAGATATGTGATTTAATAAATATTTTCTACCATTGTTTTGGGTTGCCTTTTCACTCTATTAATGGTGTCCTTTGGAGCATAACAGTTTGTAATTTTGAAGTCCATTTATCCATCCATGCACAAGCAGGCATTTGCTTGTGCTTTAGGTGTTATATCTAAGAAACTATTGCCCTATCCAATGACATAAATATTTACATATTTTCTTCTAAGAGCTTTATAGTTTAAGCTATTACCTTTAAGCTTTTGATCCATTTTGAGTTACTATCGTTGTTTTCTTGTGTTTTGTATGTAACCAATTGCTTCACCACAATTTGTTGAAAAACTTCTTTCCTCATTAATTGTCTTGAGACTCCTCAAAAATCACTTAATCATGAGCACATGGGTTTATCTCTGAACTGTCAACATATTCCCTTGGTCTTTAGGCCTATTCTTGTGCCAGTACCCCACTGCTTGATTATAGTAGCTTAATAGTAAGTTTTGAAATTAGAAAGTGAACCAACTTTGCTTTTTATTTTTTCAAGATTGTTTTGGCTATTCTGGGTACTTAGTATTTGCATATGAATTTTAGATTGGCTTGTCAAATTCTGCATAAAATCCAGTTAGGATTTTATTAGGAATTAGATAGCTTTTATATATCAATTTGGGTAGTATAGACAACTTAATTATATAGACTTCCAATTCATGAACCCAGGGTGTCTTCCCATAATTTAGGACTTGTTTAATTTCTTCCAATGATATTGAACTGTACACGCTTTGTACTTCTTTTATTACTGTTTTCCTAAGATTTTATCCTCCATGATACTATTTTAAATAGATTTTTATCCTTTATTTAATTTTCTGATTGTTCATTGCTAGTATATAGAAATACAATTAATTTTAGTACATTGATTTTATATCCTACAACTTTTCTGATCATGTTTACTGCTGTAATAATGTTTTTCTTGTGTGTGTGAATTCTTTAGGGTTTTCTATATGTAAGACATCATTAAAATAGAGATATTTTTACTTCTTCCTTTGAATTTGCATGCCTTTTGTTTCTTTTTCTTGCTTAATTGCCCTGGCTAGAAACTCCAGAATAATGTTAAATAAAAGTTAGCTTAGTATTTTGTTGAAGGTTTTTGCATCTATTTATAATACATATTAGTCTGTGATTTTCTTCTCTTGTGATGTCTTTGTTTGGTTTTAAAGTCAAGAAGCTATCAACCTCATTGACTGTATTTGGAAATGTTCCATCCTTTTCTGTATCATGGAAGAGTCTGTGAGAGATTGGACTTAATTTTTTTTTTAACATTTGGTAGAATTCACCAGTAAAGCCTGTAGTTCTTGTTTTATGTGTGTGTGTGTGAGAAGGGTTTTAAATACTAATTCAATCTCTTTACTTGTTATAAGTCTATTTATATTTTCTAGTTCTTCTTGAGTCAGTTTCAGTAATTTATATCTTTCTAGGAATTTGCTCATTTCACCTAGATTATCTAATTTGTTGGAATACAATTATTAATGGTATTCCCTTATAAACCTTATTATTTCTATAAGATAGGCAGTGATGTCCCCTCTTTATTTCTAATTTAATAATTTAAGTCTCCTCTCTCTCTCTTTCTCTCTCTGTTTTTGGTCAGTTTAGGTAAACATTTATCTATTTTGTTGTCTTTCTAATGAATCAACTTTTGATGTTTTAAATTTTCTTTGATGTTTTTTCATTTATTTCCACTCTAATCTTTGCCATTTCTTTCCTTCTTGCTTTGGAGTTAGTTTGCTCTTCTTTTTCTAATTTCTTAAGGTGGAAGGTTATGTTATTGATTTGAGATTTTTATTGTTTTAATTTAGGTATTTACAGTTATGAACGTCCCTCTCAGCACTTCTTTAGCTGTATCACATAAGCTTTATGTTATGTATTCATTTTCATTTATTTAAATGTATTTTCTAATTTTCCATTTGATTTCTTCTTTGACTCACTGGTTATTTAGGAGTGTGTTTAATTTCAACATATTTGTGAATTTCCCAAATTTTCTTCTTTATTGATTCCTACTTTTTGTCTACTATGGTTAGACAACATACTCTGTATGATTTCAATCCTTTTAAATTTATTGAGGCTTGTTTTATGGCCTAAAATATGGTTTATACAGGAAAGTTTTCTATATGGGCTGAGAAAGAATGTGTGCTCTGCTCTTATTAGTTGGAATTTTCTATAATGTCTGTTTATTCATTATTGAAAGTGAGGACTTAAAGTCTTCAGCTATCGTTAAATTGTTTGTTTCTACATTTCAATTCTTTAAGGTTTTGCTTCATGTGTTTTGAAGCTCTGTCGTTAACTGTATATATGTTTATAATTGTCATATATTTTTGATGGATTGACCCTTCTATCATTATAAAATGTCTTGCCTTGTCTCTACTAACAATTTTTGTCTTGAGTTCTGTTTTGTTTGATAATAGTATGGCCACTCCAGCTCCTTTTGTTTTTTTTATTTTTATTTTTTTCCAGCTCTCTTTGGGTTACAGTTTGTATGGGTTAACTTTTTCCATATTTTACTGCCAACATATTTGTATCTGAGAATCTAAGTTGTGTCTCTTGTAGACAGCTACAAGTTGGGTCAAATAGTTGAACCATTCTGCCAAGCTCTACCTCTTAATTGGAGTATTTAATCATTTTACATGTAATGCAATTGCTGATAATGTAGGATTTATAGCGCCATTTTGGTATTTCTTCTCTATCTTATGTTTTTTATTTTGTCCCTTTCTTCCTCTATTACTAAATGATTATTTTCTGCTAAGTAAATATTTCCTAGTGTGCCATTTTAATTCCCATTTTTTACTTTTCTTTACAAAATATTTTCTTAGTGGTTGCCATGAGGATTGCAATTCATTTCTTAACTTAAAACAGTGCAGTTCAGATTAACATCCATTTGATTCAAAAAGTATACAAAAACTTTTCTTCTATATAGCTCAGTTCCCTCCATACTCTTTGTGCTGTTTTACAAATTATATCTTTACCTATTGTTTGCCCATCTACATACATTTATAATTATTGCCTTTTGCAGTTGCCCTTTAAATCAGATAGGAGAAAACAAGCGTTAAAAGCCAAAATATATTTATAACTGTCTTTTATATTTACCCATGTCATTACCTTTCCTGGTGTTCCTTATTTCTTCATGTGGGTTTTAGTTACTATCTAGCGTCCTTTCAAGTGAGCCTGAAGGACTCCCTTTAGCATTTCTGTTAGATCAGGTCTGATAGTGACAAATTCTCTCATTTTTTTTTTGTTTATTTCAGATTGTGTTCATTTCTATTTAATTTTTGAAGACAGTTTGACAACCTTGTTCTTTCAGCATTTTGATCATCAGCCACCGGCTTCTGGCTTCCATGGTTTCTAATGAGAAATCAGCAAATCTTATTAAGGGTCACCTGTCCCTGATGGGTCACCTCTCTCTTGCTATTTTCAAGTTTCTTTCTTTATGACTTTTTTTTTTTTT
>PVIY010011518.1:0-65046 GCA_004026745.1 Myrmecophaga tridactyla
TATAAGAGAAAAGGAAATATGTGAGTTCTACCAAGTTTTTCTAATTTGTCTGTGAAAAATAAGTATATGGTACATGTTATATAAGAATTCTCTATTTAAATTTGAATATAGACAATTAAATAAACAATAAACTCCATCTCCTGACATATGACTACTTTAAAGTTTGTATTGCCTGATTCAACAAACCAGTTTTCTTTCTTCTTTACTTCATCTTTTTTTGTGGTTCCCAGCAAATCAACATATTGAACTACAGCAGTTGGTTTATAGACGTTCAGGTCAAAAGGAAAGAGGATTGCTTTAGATTGCTGATGTTTCAAAAGTTTTATTCAGTCTTTGGGAGGCAAAGTAATGATCTGAAAATAAAACCTTCACAACCCTATTGTACTTTCTTTATCTTCTAAGTAGAGCCCCTTATCAGCTTTTGATCCTCCTCCAATGAAGTTTCCAGTAATTCAACTCTCCCGGAATGATACGTTCTACAGCAACTCTGTAATTGCAAACCAGCTGGTACAACTCCAAGAGACCGATAGAAATAACTTAAAAGCTTATTTTAAAAACTATTAGTTGCTAAATTACACTCGTTTCCCTCACCATTTGCAGTATTTTGCACATGGAATATGTTTAGAATTGCCTAATTAAAATAAAGAAGAAAAAAATTTTCCTTGCAATTTACCTTTAGCAAAACTATATTTTTATAATAAACTTGCAGATGTGCTTTTCTCTTTAGTGCCTTTTCCGAACAAAATGTATACCATATTCCATAAGCCCTTCACTGGTATGTCTACTGAGCACTGCTGATAATAACTAGACGTTTACTATTTGTAGAAAACGTAGTCCAGTGAAAATGGGGTCAAAAAAATCTTATTTTCAAAGAATGCACAACTTCCCATAGTAAAGGAGCAACACATGAGGATATCTCCCCAGTAGGTGGAAACAATTTCTAAGCACTTTAATTTTATTTGATTATTTAAAAAAATAAAAATATTGTGTAATTACATTTTAAAGGGCATTCTTCAGATGTAAAGGACAGTTTAAATTAATTATTGTATAAATGATCTTTTATTTTTTATGCTTTTACTTAAGCCATACTTTTCTTTCCTCACTGGGAGAAACACTAAGAGTCTACTGGAGGTTAATGGCAGTTAAGAATATGGTATGACTTTGACATAGGAACTGTGAGGGACCATTTGATACAATTTGAAATTTGATTGTCTGGTGATATGATCTAAATACACCTATACTTGAAAACTGAACATGTATACATTATATATATAAATATATACTTTTTTTTGGTTTCCTGATGAAAGTGAACTAAAACTAAAGCTTTTGAGTCATTATGGACTATTAGATCCAAAGTAGAAAGGACTGATAAAGTCTAGTTCAACCTCCCAAAGGCAGGGAAGCCTTTATTCCACCCTTCTTATGATTGTTTTTTAAATCCAGGTTTTACTGGACAGTCTAGTAGCAGGAACTCAGTAAGCTACTTTTAAAATGTCTATGCAAATTATGTTTAAGAATTATGAATGATATATAATTTTTTCAACTTAGGTATGTTTTACTTTTTATTTTGTTAGACTTTTTTTTGTTAGAAAAGCTATAGGTTTACAGAGAAAAAATCTGGCAGATAATAAAAGATTCCCATAACCCACTACCATTATCAATATTTTGCATTAGTTTGATACCTGTACTACAATTGATAACAGAACATTATTATTAGCTATAGTCCCTGGTTTACATTAGGATTCACTGTGCTGTACAGTCCTATGGTTGTTGTTTTTGAATTTTTATTTTTGTAACATATATGCCACTTAAGTTTGCTAATTGATGGTGAGAATAGTAGTACAACATGGTAAATGTAATTAAGATAACACTGAATTATATATCTGAATGTGCTTGAAAGTGGTGAAAAGATCCATAATTTTTAACACAAGATTATTCCTAGATTTTCATAGAGTCTGCCTATTAAAGTTGCAAATCCAGATTTTCTATGATCTCTTGTTTAAAATAGTTATGGATTTAACACAATCAACTAATTCCTAGGTTTACTGAAAAGGCAAAATGTCATCTAAAAAATGAGATTCTTAGATAATCCATGCTATGCCTAGTATTTAATCATGATTGTAGAAAGATATTTCATGAACACCTTAAGATAAAAGCATGTAGACTTAGTGGTCTGACATTTCCAAAAGAATATAGTCCTTTTGGATACAAATGAATTTGAATTTTCTTTAGTGGCTTCCTGTGAGAATATGTAAGTGTCCATTTGAAGTATTATTCTTCCAGTATTATTTACATATTTAGACAGATAATATGTAAATGCAGTATAATTTTATGTTTATAAAATATTCTTAACATTTTGAATATATTCTTAAAAATTCATTTAAGTCTTGTAGTCCCAACAAAATGGACAATTGAGTGATTTTATATGATATTTGAGTAATATGAGCAAAATTTCATGCTTGCCAAATTTATGTTTTCCTAAGAGTAGATTTTTGAGCTTGTGGTTGCAAGATAATTTCTCAATTTCATCCTTGGATAAGAAGTTATAGCTTTGAGTGTGAATGATTTTTGCCACAAGTACAATTGCCAGATCTGATTTTACTTCCATGGGAATAAGAATTTAATTTTAGCACATATCTTATTTTGTTGACTATGTCAAAATCCTTCATTACCCTGTTGATGTAATATTACTGAGTGGTGGTCAAGAGTATAATTACATCTTCTAAAAAGCTCCAGCTCCAGTTCAAGATCTTTCAGTAAAATAGCTCACTACAGTGAAATATGTGTGGTGATTATTTTCCACTATGGGAGTGAATAGAAAGGTGTGCTGGTTTGAAATTATCTATGTCCCCTAGAAAAGCCATGTTTTAATCAAAATCCCATTTCATAAAGGCAGAATAATTCCTATTCAATACTGTATGTAATCAGATCATCTCCCTGGATGATGTGATTTAATCAAGAGTGGTTGTTAAATTGGATTAGGTGACGACATGCCTCCACCCATTTAGGTGGGTCTTGATAAATTTCTGGAGTCCTATAAAAGAGGAAACATTTTGGAGAAAGAAAGAGGTTCAGAGAGAGCAGTGCCATAAAGCAGAGTCCAAGAGCCAGTGATCTTTGGAGGTGAAGAAGGAAAATGCCTCCTGGGGAGCTTCATGAAACCAGAAGCCAGGAGAGAAAGCTAGCAGATGATGCCATGTTCGCCATGTGCCTTTCCACTTGAGAAAGAAACCATGAACTTCATTGGCCTTCTTGAACCAAGGTATCTTTCCCTGGATGACTTTGATTGGACATTTCTATAGACTTGTTTTCATTGGGGCATTTTCTCAGCCTTAGAACTGTAAACTAGCAACTTATTAAATTCCCCCTTTTTAAAAACCATCCCATCTCTGGTATATTGCATTCTGGCAGTTAGCAAACTAGAACAAAAGGTGATTATATTACCATCTTTTTTACCATTAAACTTAGCAAAATCAGCTTCTGTATGTGAACTGAGGTCATTATTTGAGGTTTGTTTGATTATCATGATAAGGAACCAAGAATTTACATCATTTATTTATTTAAAATTAAAAATATGTCTCTGTGTGTCTTATAGAGTATCTTGTGAAGATAAATGAAGAAAAATTTGGAGCATCTATCCATTTCTTTTCTCTTTCATTTCTTTCTTTGTCTCCCCTCTCTTTTTTTTTTTTTCTCACTTTTTCTTTTATTTTTTCCCTAGGCATCACAAACACCACTATGAAAAGGAAAGAGTAATGGCATTTACATAAGGCTAACTTTGAGAAAGTATTCTTAGAATAAGAATAATTAACTTGTAGGCTGTCAGGAGCTTTAAAAAAAGGTTTCTGGAATAGGAAGTTAGTAATATGCTCTTCATGATGGATAGGCTTCAAAGAGATCTTGAGCACATTATTCTGTGGTAGATATTCTTTTAGTTTGGAGTTTACAACCAATAAAAAGTGTGAACTCTGTAGCAGAAGATTTTTTGGTGAATAACAATATGTTTACTATCAACGAAGGATTGGGGGACTGGAGATCTATTCTGGAATTTAATAGAGGTACTAAGAAGACAGGCAAAATGCTAAATGGCCAGTTCATTAATAAATTTTCTGGATGGCTATAATGATGCCAAAAAGAATAACTGCTTGGCATAATTGGTACAAGGAGACCCATCATTCACTGTATTATCGAACTTTTTTTTTTTCTGATCTAAGATGTTTCCTCACATAAATTTTCTTTTGAAGCAGGTGGAGTTGAGGAGAAATCTATTCAGCTTCAGGTATAAAACATTAGCTTTCCCTTAGATATTCCAAATGTGTAATGTTTCAGAATTTACATTTTTATAGACCTTTTATCTTCACATCTCAAGTATAGTAGCAATTACTCTCTGTTATCTTATTTGTTTCTTCTTGTCTTCCTCCCTTTCTTTCTCTTTCTTTTCACTCTTCCTCCTTCTTCTCCCTATTCTGCTCCTGGCCTACCATTTCCCCCCTCTCCATATCTCTCAGTAGTGAGCCTAGTAAGGATAAGGGACAGAGCTGAATTATGAACTAGTGCATAGAGAAGGAAAAGCTGGAAACAAAGTGAGAGATAAGATAGTTAAAGACTGAGAATTTTAGGCAATTTTAAAGAATTTCACCTCCATATTAAAAAAGATGAGAAGGCTTTGATAGCTTTAATCTAGTATGGGGAAGTATTTTGACCTGCATTTTGAGAAATCCTTTAGCCAAAATACAACTGACAGGGAGGCAGAGTAGACTTGTATAGGCTAGTGAGGAAGCTATTTTAGGGGTCCAAGAGATTGATGATAGCTGGCATGGATATATAAGTGGTATATGTGGAAAAAGGAAAAGAATGAAACACATTTAATATGCATAATCATCATCGCTATTTGTTGATAAACTGATAATGAGGTAAACATAGGCATTTCATTTAAGGGGATTGCGATTTCACTCCTTTGGACTTGTGCTTACTGGCAAAGGGGATTTTATATCTTACATAGAACACTCAAACTGTTAGCTGCTTTACTGTTTAAAATCCACACATCTTTATACGTGAAGCCTTCAGGTGAGCTATTACAAAATAGTATTCCTGAAACACTATGTGGGGGTGTCATGTTCAGGTTCATGTGACAAATTGGCCAAGTGGTGGTACCTGTTTGTCTGGTTGGGCAAGTGCTGGCTTGTCTGTTGCAATGAGGACGTTTTATAGAATTAGATCATGATCATGTCAGATGCATCCACAGCTGATTCCATTTGTAATCAGCCAAAAGGGAGTGTCTTCTGTAATGAGTAATGCTTAATCTGATCACTGGAAGCCTTTTAAGGAGGATTCAGAAGAGACAGGCTCTTCCTGCTTTGGCTAGCGAGCCTCTCCTGTGGAGTTCGTCCAGACCCTCCATCAGAATCGTAGGCTTCACAGCCTGCCCTGTGAATTTTGGACTCTGTGTTCCCATGGTCATGAGAAACACTTTTATAAATTTTATATTTGCAAGTGTTCCCTGTTGATTCTGTTTCTCTAGAGAACTGTAACTAATATATCTTGGTAACAGGAGTGGTTCTTGAAAAACAGAGTCTTAGAAATGGGTTTTTATGAATAATTTTCTACTCTGACTGGACTCAGAGACACTAAGGACTCTGATTCCCATAATCAGAAAGACACTTCCAATCCATGGAGTGAGTTGGCAAAAGAGATAGTCAAAGTATCACCATTCAATTCTCCTAATGTTTCGCTTGTACGAAGCCAGGCTCTGGGGGATAGTGTTTTTGACATCTTTACAGAATTTTGTAGAAATAAGAGGTAATAGAGATGTTGGCTGGTTGTTGTTAGGATACACTGGCTAGATTAAGGAGTGAAAGGGATGGGCCGAAGGCTTCAAACTAGAAGCTTAAGCACCGTCTGACAGATGTAGATGTTTTTATGAGTATCCTGAAGGAAAATCTTATTTCCTGTAGCTGTAGATTTGAGATCTCTGAAAATCAGACTCAAAATCTTATTGTTAGAGTAGCAACTTTAACACATAAACTGAAATCTCAATGTTGCATGGTGTCTGCCATTAAACTGAGGACATTGATTGGAAAGGAGTGGGACCCTGAAATGGGATGATGACATATGGATTGATAATGATGTCAGGGGTGAGGCTTAAACCCTAGATCATACTGAGTCTTCTCTAGATAACCCTGTATTAGTTTGCCCTGAGGGCATAACTGCCCCACCTCCAGCCTGCCTTGAGAAGTTGGCTACCCAATCTCCTCCTGAAGGGATTAGCCCTAAGTGATTAATCCTCTTTCACCAAATGAAACTGCAAAAGAATGCCCTGGAAGATATTTCTAATACTTTTCATGACCCATTCCACCACCCCTCATTTCTTCCAGACCTATGACTAGAATAAAGTCCTAACAGGCCCCTAAAGGTGAGGTACAAAGTATAACACATGAGGAGGTATGTTATACTCCAAAAGAACTGTGTAAATTTTCCAATTTATATAGGCAGAAATTGGGGGAAGATGTGTGGCAATGGATTTTAAGGGTGTGGGATAATGGTGGGAGGACTATAAGGCTGGATCAGGCTGAATTTATTGATAAGGGCCCACTAAGCAGAGATTCTGCATTCAATGGTATAGCTAGAGGGGTTATAAAAGGTATTAACAGTTTGTTTGGATGGTTGGTTGAAACATGAATCAAAATGTGGCCAACATTACCTGAGGTTGAAATGCCAGAACTGCTCTGCTATAATGCAGATGAGGGGATCCAGAGGCTTAGAGAGATTATAATGTTACAGTGGATTTATCATGCAAAGCCTGATCTAACACCACAGGAATGTTCAGAGTATGCACCTTTTGTCAGAACAGTGAGAAATAAATTTGTGAGAATAGCACCATCATCCCTGAAGAGTTCTGTGGTTGCACTTCTCTATAAGTCAGATATTACTGTAGGAGCTGCTGTCACTGTGCTGGAATCTTGAAACACAATGGGGATGATAGGATCCTGAGTTGGCAGAAGCCAGGTGGCAGCACTCAATCGCCAAAGACAGGGTAGATGTGGCTATTATAAAAGACAGCAAACTCAAAGTAGGCATCAAAATTATATGACCCACAGAGATTTGTGGCATTGGCTAGTAAATCATGGGGTATCTAGAAATACAATAGAAGAGCAGTCTACTAAATTCTTGTTTCAACTGTATAAACAAAAGAGTTCTAGGTCAAGTGAACAGAAGTCTAACCTGAATTACAAAAACACAGAGTCATGGCCCCTTAATCAATTTCCAGACCTGTAACAGTGTACAGACCAAGAGCCTCTTGAATGAAGGGGAGGCCAAGTCCCTTTGGGGGAGAACCCTTTTACACTGCCACAAATCTACACTGTTAATCTTCCTCCAAGCCTTCCCCAAGGACTCCAACAGCCTTTTACCAGAGTAACTGTGCATTGGGGAAAAGGAAATGATCAGATATTTCAGGGATTATTAGAAACTGGTTCAGAAATGACATTAATTCCAGGGGACCCAACACGTCACTCTGGTCCATCAGTCAGAGTGAGGGCTTATGGAGGCCAGGTGATCAATGGAGTTTTAGCTCAGGTCTGTCTCACAGTGGGTCGAGTGGGCCCCCGGACTCATTCTGCAGTTATTTCCCCAGTTCCAAAATGTAAAATTGGTATAGACATACTGAGCAACTGGCAGAATCTCCACATTGGCTCTATAACTCATGCAATGAGGGCTATTATGGTAGGAAAGGCCAAGTGGAAGCCACTAGACCTGGCCCTGCCTAGCAAAATAGTAAATCAGAAGCAGTACCAGATTCCTGGAGGGATTGCAGAGATTACTGCCACTCTTAAGGACTTTCAGGATACTGGGGTGGTGATTCCCACCACATCCCCATTCAACTGTCATATTTGGCCTCTGCAGAAAACAGAGGTTCGTAGAGGATGACAGTGGATTATCATAAGCTCAACCAGGTGGTAACTCCAATTGCAGCTGCTGTTCCAGATGTGGTATCATTGCTTGAGCAAATCAGTGCATCCTCTGGTACCTGGTATGCAGCTATTGATCTGGCAAATACTTTTTTCTCAATAGCTAATCTGGTAAGGACCACCAGAAACAGTTTGCTTTCAGCTGGCAAGGTCAGCAATATACTTTCACTGTCCTACCTCAGGGGTATATCAACTTTCCAGCCTTATGTCATAATATTGTCTGCAGGGACCCTGATTATTTCTCCCTCCCACAAGACATCACACTGGTCCATTATATTGATAATATCATGTTGATTGGAACTAGTGAGCAAGAAGTAGCAACTATTCTAGACTTACTGGTAAGGCATTTGCATGTCAGAGGATGGAAGATAAATCCAACAAAAATACAGGGGCCTTCCACCTGAGTGAAATTTCTAGGTGTCCAGTGGTGTGGGACATGTCAAGCTATCCCTTCTAAGGTGAAGGATAAGTTGCTGCATCTGGTCCCTCCTATGACCAAAAGAGCACAACACCTAGTTGGTTTTTGGATTTTGGCGACAACATATTCCACATTTGGGTGTGCTACTCTGGTCCATTTATCAAGTGACCAGAAAAGCTGCTAATTTTTAGTGGAGACCTGAACAAGAGGAGGCTCTGCAACAGGTCCAGGCTGTTGTACAAGCTGCTCTGGCACTTGGGCCATACGATCCAGCAGATCCAAAGGTGCTGGAAGTGTCAGTGGCAAATAGAGATTCTGTCTGGAGCCTTTGGCAGGCCCCTATAGGAGAATCACAATGCAGACCCTTAGGATTTTGGAGGAAAGCCTTACCATCTGCTGCAGATAACTATTCTCCTTTTGAAAAACAGCTTTTGGCCTGCTACTTGGACTTAGTAGAGACTGAATGCTTAACCATGGACCACCAAGTCATCATGAGACCTGAGTTGCCTATCATGAGCTGGGTGGTGTCTGACCCACCAAGCCATAAAGTTGGGCATGAACAGCAGCACTCTATTGTAAAATGGAAATGGTATATATGAGATAGGGCCAGAGCATGTTCTGAAGGCACAAGTAAGTTACATGAAGAAGTGGCCCAAATGCCCATGGCTCCCCTCCTTCCACATTACTTTCTCTTTCTCAGACCAGAGCTATGGTCTCTTGGGGAATTCCTTACAGTGAATTGACTGAGGAAGAGAAAACTCGGGCCTGGTTTACAGATGGTTCAGCATGATATACAGGTACCACCCAAAAGTGGACAGCTGCAGCATTAAAACCCTTCTTTGGGGTGTCCTTGAAGGACAGTGATGAGGGGAAATCCTCCCAGTGGGCAGAACTCGAGCAGTGCACCTGGTTGTTCATTTTGCTTGGAAAGAAAACTGGCCAGAGGTGTGATTGTATACTGACTCATGGGCTGTTGCTAATGGTTTGGCTGGATGGTCAGGGACTTGGAAAGACCATAATTGGAAAATTGGTAACAAAGAAGTCTAGGGAAGAAATATGTGGATAGACCTTTCTGAGTGAGCTGAAGACATGAACATATTTGTGTTCCATGTGAATGCGCACCAGAGGGTGACTTCAGCAGAGGAAGGTTTTAATAATCAAGTGCATAAGATGACCCATTCTGTGGATACCAGTTAGCCTCTTTCCCCAGCAACTCCCATCATTGCCCAATAGGTTCATGAACAAAGTGGTCATGATGGTAAGGATGAAGGTTATGCATGGGCTCAGCAACATGGACTTCTACTCACCAAGGCTGACTTGGCTACAGCCACTGCTGAGTGCCCCATCTGCCTGCCACAGAGACCTACATTCAGCCCCCAATATGGCACCATTCCCCAAGGTGACCAGCCAGCTACATGGTGGCAAGTTGATTACACTGGACCTCACGCTTCATGGAAGGGGCAGCAATTTATTCTAACTGCAATAGACACATACTCTGGATACGGGTTTGCATTCCTGCATGCAATGATTCTGCCAAAACTACCATCTGTGTGCTTATAGAATTCCTTATTCATCGTCATGGTATTCCACACAGCATTGCTTCTGATCAAGGAACACACTTCATGACAAATGATGTGTGGGAATGGGCACATGCTCATGGAATTCTCTGGTCTTACCATGTTTCCCATCATCCAGAAGCAGCTTACAGTTACAGTGCCAACTAGGTGACAATACCTGGAAGGGCTGGGGTAATGCTCTCCAGGAAGCTGCATTTTCTCTTAGTCAATGTCCGCTGTATGGTGCTATTTCTCTGATACCCAGGAACCATGGGTCCAGGAACCAAGGGGTGGAAATTAGAGTGTTATTACTCACCATTACCCCTAGTGACCCATTAGGAAAATTTTTGTTTCCTGTCCCTGTGACCCTGAGCTCAGCTGGTCTACAGGTTGTAGTTCCAAAATGGGGAGTGCTTCCACCAGGAGAAACAGCAATAGTTCCATTGAACTGGAATCTAAGACTGCCACCTGGCCACTTTGGGCTACTTATTCCACTGGATCAACAAGCCAAAAACAGGATTACATTATTGTATGGGGTGATTGACTCTGACTATCAGGGGGAAGTAGGACTGCAACTACATAATGGAGGTAAAGAAGAGTTTTCTTGGAATATAGGGGGTCCCCTATGGCATCTTTTAGTATTACCACATCCTGTGATTAAAATCAATGGAAAACTGCAACAACCCAATCCAGGCAGGACCACCAATGGCTCTGAAACTTCAGGAATGAAGGTTTGGGTCACCCCACCAGGCAAAGAACCATGGCCAACTGAACTGCTTGCTGAGGGTTAAGGGGACATGGAATGGGTACTGGAAGAAGGTAGTGATGAATATAAACTTAGACCATGTGATCAGTTACAGAAGCGAGGATTATAATGCAGTTTTGTTTATTTTATGCTATTTAACTTGTAAGATATCAAGTTCAAGAATGGATATTACCCAAGAATTTGCACCCTATTCTGGAGAGATTTAATGTGTTTCCAGTTCTATGCAGGACAGTTGAGTATTGTTACATGAAAGAAAAAATGTGTGTTTTATTGTTTTTTATTTAGGAATTAGGTATGGTTTAAGGTGGCATGTATAGCTGCCAAGTTGACTAGGGGTGAACTGTCATAGTCAGGTTCATGTGTCAACTTGGCCAAGTCTGGTACCTGTTTGTCTGGTTGGGCAAGTGCTGGCCTGTCTGTTGCAATGAGGACATTTCATAGAATTAAATCATGATCGTGTCAGATACATCCACAGCTGATTCCATTTGTAATCAGCCAAATGGAGTGTCTTCTGTAATGAGTGATGCTTGATCTGATCATTGGAAGCCTTTTAAGGAGGATTCAGAAGAGACAGGCTCTTCCTGCTTCGACTAGTGAGCCTCTCCTGTGGAGTTCATCCAGACCCTCTGTCAGAATCGTCGGCTTCACAGCCTGCTCTGCGGATTTCAGTACTGTGCATTTCCACGGTCATGTGAGACACTTTTATAAATTTTATATTTACAGGTGTTCCCTGTTGATTCTGTTTCTGTAGAGAACCCTAATTTTAACACAGGGGGTTGAAATCAACATCATTCAGTGACGAATTTGACAGGGGATCAAATTAGAGACATGCTTCAAGAATCAATCCTTGAATTGTGACTTCTCAACAGAATGAAATATCAAGTTTAAAGAGTTGATATGATTATTTTTGGGCGTATTAACTAATGTGCTCTTTAGGCATGTAGGAGATATTATTATGGGGGAACATTTGTTCACTTTCAGCCTGCTTTCATGGGGAACTATTTCCAAAAGCATATAATTCCAGGGTTCACTTCATTCCTTCGTTCACTTTTCACCAGGAGAGGAAGTATGATTTAATTGTTTCATAAATTAGAGATAAGGAAAGTATACGGATGGCTCTGAACATTGCATGTTCTTTCCTTTTATTATATCTGCCTTCAAAAGGGATGAATTCTGGTCTGCTTTCTTGGCATGTTTAGGGGTCAAACCTCTGAGGTAAAGCCTGTTGTTTTCCATATGCAGCCATTTTTTAACATATATATTTGCCTTGTGCTCTGATGAAGATTGAGGAATTGTTTCCCTCATGCAGCCATTATTGAACATATGCGTTTGCCTTGCACTCTAATGGAGAATGAGGAACTCCACCTGCCCATGCCCACCAAACTTTTTCCACAAACCTTTTATGTTGAAAAATTCCAAACTTTCAGAAAAGTTGTAAGAAATATCTGAATCATGTTCATGTACTTAACTTAGACTCCATAGTTACAAGGCTTATTTAATATTAGAAAATCAATCAATTTATTCTGCTAAGTTAGCCAAACATTGAAGAAAATGGAATTTTTTCCTTAAATGAGTCTTCAGTTAGGTCATTGCTTGTGTATAGAAATGTTACTTATTTTTGCACAATAATTTTATATTCCACTACCTTGCTGAATTTATTTATTAGGTCAAGTAACTTTGCTGTAGACATCTCAGGATTTTCCAAGTAGAGTATCATGTCATCTGCAAATAATGAAAGTTTTACTTCTTCCTTTCCACTTTGGATACCTTTTATTTATTTGTCCTGCCTGATATCTCTAGCTAGAACTTCTAACACAATTAACTTCTAGCACAATTTTTGAATAATGGTGGTGACAGTGGGCATCCTTATGTTGTTCCTGATCTTAGGTGGGAAGCTTTCAGTGTCCCCCCATTGAATATGATGCTGGCTATCGATTTTTCACATATGTCCTTTATCATATTGTGGAAGTTACCTTTGAATACTATCTTTTGAAGTATTTTTATCAGAAGAGGATGTTGAATTTTGTTGAATGCTCTTTCAGCACCAATCAAGATGATCATGTGATTTTTCCCTATCAGTTTGTTAATTTTCTGTATTACATTAACTTATTTTCCTGTATTGAACCATCCTTGCAGTCCTAGTATAAATTGCTGTTATTCCTGCTGCATTCCTGGTATACACCAGTTGGTCGTGGTGCATAATTCTTTTAATATGTTGTTAGATCCAATTTGCTAGTATTTTTGTTGTGAATTTTTGCATCTATGTTCATTAGAGTGATTGGTGTGCAGTTTTCTTTTCTTATGGCATCTTTGCCCAGTTTTGATATTAAAAGGATATTAGCTTCATAAAATGAGTTGGTACTGCACTGAATCTGTAGTTCAATTTGGTTAGAATTGACATCTTTTACCTCAATTTCTTGGGAAGTTTGAGCAGAATTGGTGTTAGTTTTTTTGGGAATGTTTGATGAATTCCCCTGTGAAGCCATTTGGCCCTGGGTTTTTCTTTGTAGGAAGATTATTGATGACTGTTTGAATCTCTTTATTTGTTATTGGTTTGCTGGGATCTTCTTTTTCCTCCTGACTCAGTGTAGCTTGTTCATGTGTTTCCAGGAATTTGTCCATTTCATCTAAGTTGTCTAGTTTGTTGGCATATAGTTGTTCATAGTATCCTCATGATTTCTTTCATTTCTTCAGCATCTGTGGTAATGTACTCCTTCTCATTTCTGATTTTGTTCATTTGCATCCTCTTTTTTTTGTCGGTCTTGCTAGGGGCCCATCAATGTTATTGATTTTCTCAAAGAGCCAACTATTGATTCTTTTGATTGTTCTTTTGTTCTCCCATTCATTTAACTGTGTTTTAATCATTGTTATTTCTCTTCTTCTATTTGCTTTGGGGTTAGTTTGCTGTTCTTTCTGAAATTCCTCCAGGTGAGCAATTAAATCCTCATTTTTTGCTCTTACTTGTTTTTAATATAGGCATTTAGGGCAATAAATTTCCCCCTCAACACAGCCTTTGTCACATCCTGTAAGTTCTGGTATATTTGTATTTTCATTTTCATTTGTCTTCAGATAGCTACTGATTTCTTTAGTAATTTCTTCTTTGACCCACTGGTTGTTTAAGAGTATGTTATTTAATCTCTATATATGTGTGGATATTCTCATTCTTTGGTGGTTATTGAGGTTCGGCTTCATTTTGTTGTGGTCAGAGAAAATGATTTGAATAATTTCAATGTTTTTAAATTTATAAAGACATCTTTTGTGCCCCACCATATGATCTATCATGGAGGATGTTCCATGGACACTAGAGAAGAATGTATATCCTTGTGTTTTGAGGTGCAATGACCTATATATCTCTCTTAGGTCTAGTTCATTTATCAAGTTGTTTATCTTCTCTATTTCTTTGTTGATCTTCTGTCTGGTTGTTCTATCTATAGAGGACAGTGGTGTGTTGAAGTATCCTGCTATTATAGTTGAAACATCTATTGCTCCCTTCAGATTTGCCAATGTCTGTGTCATGTACTTTGGAGCTCCTTGATTGAGAGCATAAACATTTATGATTGTTATATCTTCATGGTGAACTGACCCTTTAATTAGTATATAGTGCCTGTCCTTGTGTCTCATGATGTCTTTAGATTTAAAATCTATTTTGTCTGATATTAGTATAGCTAACCCTGTTTTCTTTTGGTTGCAACTTCTGTGGAAATTTTTTTTCTACATTCTTTTACTTTGAATCTGTATATGTCTTTGTGTCTAAGATGAGTCTTTTATAAACAGCATATAGCTGGATTGTATTTGTTGATCTGTTCTGCCAATCTGTATCTTTTAATTTGTAAGTTTAGTCCCTTAACATTCAAAGTTATTACTAAAAAGGAGTTTCTTGAATACACCATCTTATCTTTTGGATTTTATTTGTCAGATCTATATATTCTTTTCCCTCTCTCTCTTTTCATCCTTTAAATTACCCTTCCTGGTGCTCTTCAATTCTGTGACCTCCTGCCAACCTCCCACTCTTGTCTTTTTTTTTCAACTGGCAGAACTCCCTTTAGTATTTCTTGTAGGGCCAGTCTGTTGTTGAAAAATTGTTTCGGGATTTAATCTCTCTCTCAGTTTTGAAGGACAATCTGTCTGGATAAAAAATTCTTGTCTGGAAGTCTTTCTCCTTCAGAATCTTAAATATATCATACCACTGCCTTCTTGCCTCCATGGTGTCAGTAGGGTAGTCTGAACTTAGTCTTATGTGGTTTCTCTTGTATATGGTAGATTGTTTTTCTCTTGCCACTTTCAGAATTTTTTGCTTCCCTTCAACATTTGACAGACTAATTAGCATGTGTCTTGGGGAAGGCCTATTTGAATTTATTCTATTTGAAGTTTGTTGTGCTTCTTTGACTTGTACATTTATGTCTTTTATAAGGGTTGGGAAGTTTTACCCTATTATATCCTCAACTAATCTTCCTAGCCCTTTGCTCTTTTCTTCTCCTTTTGGGACACAATGATTTTTATATTTTTGCATTTTGTTTTCTCCATCATTTCCCTGAGCTCCAATTCAAATTTTTCCATCTTTTTGTCATTTGCTGTTTTAAGTGTTCAAAATTATTTGTCCTGCCCTCTATTTCACTTATTCTTTCTTCAGCCTCTTCAAATCTGCTTTTTTGTGTCTCTAATATGTTGTTTATTTGGGTGACAGTATCTTTAATCTCTGTGATTTCTGCTATTTTCTATTTATTCTTTCAGATTTCTCTTTATGCTTTTCTAGTGTCTCCTTGATCTACTTTAAGTCATTAGCCATCCCGCTTTTCTTGTGTAGTAGAGCTATATGAATATCTTTGATTAGTTGTTCCAATGTCTGTGTTTCTTCTGGTGTTTCAATTTGGTCATTAGACTGGGCTATATCTGTCTGCATTGTTATATGCTTAGTGATCTTCTCTTTGTTTCTGTTGAATGTAGATATCTTTATTGATTTACTTTGGGAGTTGATTTCTTTCAGTAGTCAAAAGCCTTGTGTTTGCAGGGTGGATATGTGGTAGGATGCAGTGTATAAGGCAGAACGCAACAGTGTGGTGATGTGTTGCAGTACAGGTATAGGTGCAGGTTGGGGTTGCTATGCTGGTGCCTGCAAACATGGGTGCCCAGTGGCAATGGAGGATGTGGCTGTGCTGCTGCACTTGTCTGAGGCACAGGACCCTTTTGTGTGCATGTGCAGAGCTTTGCCAGCAGGTAGGAGTTAAGCCTGCATGGGTGGGGGCCAGAGTGGCCTTGTTGTGCAAGTCAGTGCTATACTAGAGTGGGGGTTGTGTGTATGCATGGGTCTGGGAGTGCTCTAAACTGATCTACCCATATGCAGAGCTTAGGGAGTATAGGTTGGGGTTACATGACTGTATGGGCTGGGGGTGAGTGTAGCCTGGGTATGGAGTTAAGCCCCTGTAGCATTTATGCACTGGCAACAGCCTACAGGGAGCAGGGAGAGGGAGTTAGGGGTCAGGAGGAGCACAGGAGAGGTGGATTGGGCAACACTGTGGGTTCAGGTGTGTGAGCTGTAGGGTGAGTCATGGGTTATAGAGCTATGCTGGTGAGGGTAGCACATTTAAGGAACATGGTTTCACCTACTTCCTTGTCCCCATCTCCCCATGTGTGCTCTCCTGAGGACTCTGGACTTCTGCATTTGGCTGTTTGCACCAGCCGGATGGTCTCTGGTTCTCTGCTTCTCAGATCCTCAGCTTTTGCAACCAGGGCCACCTTATGTGGTGCAGAAGAGTCTCCCAGGTCACTTACACCCTGGAATAACTGTCTCAGTTGTCCTTCTGATCCCTCTGTTTCTTGGAGCAGGGCTGAACTTGATCTATCCTATTCCACCATATCCCAAGAACTGATTTATTTTTTATATTGGAAAGACAGACATGTTTAATAATCCATGGGATATATTCAGTTGAAATAGCTGAATATAAAGATGGTAAAAATTTTAATTTATGTTGTTACTACATATTTGTCCTCAAACTCTTCAGCAACTTTAAGCAGGACCCATCAATACATTTCATCATAGGAAAAAATATATCATTGACCATATATCTTCACAATTTAGTCTTTTTTTAAAATCCAAAGTTGTTTCTATCAATTATAAAACATATTACAGAAACTCTTAATATAAATATATGGAATTTACCTTTTAACCAGATAAAATTCAGCAGTGTCAATATTTATTACATGGTTTTAGACTCAGAAGACATGACTTTCATTCCTTATTGTCCTTTTTTCAGCTGTGTGAAACTTTACTTGCCTGTGTCTGAAATCAATGAAATTGGATACTTCACCATGAAAGTAATTTACTTATTGCTTACTCATCTTCTTCATTCATTTTAATGTTTTATTTTTCTTTTTATCAGCTTAATTTTTTAAAAAAAGCATCCTGTAAAGCAATTTCTCTCTTGTATCTTACCAGAAAGTATTGTTTTTTACTTTTTGTTTGATAAATAACAAAATGTTTTTGTAGATATATTGCTATTTTTCATCATAATTTCCTGCTGATTTTATGAATATTGAGATGTCTTCATCCCACTGAATCACTTAAATATTCTTGAAACTCAGCACTGAAATTTATGCTGAATTGATATCATCTTTAATTTTGTGAAATATTGGTGTTCTGAAAAATCAGGTGTTAAGGTAGCATAGGAAAATATTATTTTATTATTTTAAATCCAAAGGATAATTACAAAATATATGTAAGGAAATAGAATGAGAATAAAGAGAGTACATGGTACTCAAATCCAAGCTTAAGAAAGGAACATTTCTATCATTTTTGAAATCCCTCTATGCCCTTTAACATCCTATTGCAATCTTTCTGCTCTTAAAAGTAGTCACTAACCAGAATTTTGCTTGTATATTCTCTTACTGCTCTTGATAGCTTGATTACCTACCTTTTAAACTCTAAATGTGTTTACATTGCATGGTTTTGAATTTTATGTGAAATATGTGACATATTTCTCTCTACCTTTTGTTTTACACTCAACATACCACTGAAATTCATCTATGTAATTGCATGTAGTTATAATTAATTTTTATTCATGTTTAGTATTATGTTATGACTGTACTAGAATTTACAGACACAGTGATTATAAATGAATATTTATAGAAATTTGAGTCATACCTCTTTTTTTTACTCTTACTAATAGTGCCATAGTTATCCTAATTTTACATGTTTTTTGTGTGAACATGTGAAAGATATTTTATTAGTTAAAGCCAATTTTTTCATGAAGTTTTGCCTATTTATACTTTTACTAACAGTATTGAATAAATAGACATATATGGACAATTATTTCAAGGAATAGTGAAATAAAGATTAATGGTAGGCTTTGGTGGGAAAATGAAGTCATGGGAAAGCTTTTATTTTATTTTATTTTTAGATTTCCAAGTCTCAGCCCCCTTTTTGGTTTTGCAGAGGTAACCACAAATGTGAGTTTGCCTTTTATATATATATGTATATATTTATTTATTTATATTTATATAAATACATAATACTACATTATATATAATACCACATAATATATATATTATGCTGTAACATTAAATATATGTAAAGTGTGTATATATATATATATATATATATATACACAAAAACTCATGGATTACATGTCACTTGTTTTTTAAAACTGTTATTAATGTTCAATGAGTAATATTATGTACCCGAATAAAGTTACTGAACAGCACGTTTTTTGTGAAGCAGCAGAGCGCGCTGGTTGAGAGTGTCTAATATCCAGACTGTCTAGGTTTGGATTTCAACTTCATCTCTTACTGTTACTTTGGCCTTGGACAGTATCTTTAAACATTTTCTGTTAGCTTTTTCTCATCTTTAAAATGAAGATTGTAATCAACATTATATGTTAATATGTGCAAAGCATTTAGAACAGTGCTAACAAATATTAGCCCCTATTTAAGTAAATATTAAGTAAATATATGAATACTGTCACATATGGTTCCAAGTTATTGCTTTTAATTACTGCATAGTATTTTATCATAGTATGCGTTTAACCTTTATATTTCTTTCTGATGGCTGTTCAAGCCAGTTCCAGTTTGTTTTTGCTACAAACAAAACTGTCTATATTAAACTTCTTCTGCTCATTTCTTTGTGCACCTGTGCTAATTTTAGCCTAAAATCAATACCAGAAAATTTATTAGGGAATTGCTGAATTGCATCATGTGCATGTTTCCAGTTTTAATAAAGATTTAGTCTGAAGAGTAACTGCTTTAATTATGCACTCATTAGCAGTGTGATCCATGTCTTGACATACTTGCCAAAATTGGATATGGTCAAACAAACCTTTGCCATACTATATCAACATGGTTAGCAAAAATATGTCTTTATCATAACATATATTATCAGATTACTAGTGAGAGTGAGCATTTACTCATTTAAAAAACATCTGTTTGGTCCATACCTCATACTAGGCACAGATCACCAATCCATGCTAGTACTTCCTCTGAATATTTAGGACTCTATTTTCACCCCTGTTGATGTAGGAAGGGGGGCATAGAATTGGTGTTTTTTATGAGTGGAAGTATAATATTCTTATATATTTTTTAACCATTATAGCTTCACTTATATCAATTATTTAATCATGTGCTTTACAATCCCCCTATTGATTAGTTTTTTTTATCTTTTTCGGCTGTAGGATTTTTTTTTTAATCTGAAAACTGTCGTGACAATTTTATTGTACTCATATTTTAATAAACTATTGTGCTGATTTTTAAATTAATTTTCACTTGCATTTTTAACTTTGTTTTTGCTGTCTTTTTAACTTCTTATTTTAAGATAATTGTAGATAAACAGACAGTTTTAAAAACAATATGAGAGATTTCAAATAAACTTCATCCAGTTTCTCTCAATAGTAACATTTTGCATAAATGTAGTGCAATATAGCCAGGAAACTGATGTTGATACTTTCCACTAAATTTATTCAGATATTATATATTTTAAATGAACTCAGTTGTTTGTATGCATGAATATTTAGTTCTATTAATTTTAGCAAATGTGTAGATTTGTGAGACTTGCACACCAGTCAAAATATAATCCTTTTATATCATGATCACTTCTCTACCCCTACCTCTTTCTTAATCATTGGCAACAACTAATCAGTTTTCTATCTCCATAATTTTGTTATTTCAATAACATTATATAAATAGAATCATTCAATATGTAACCTGTTGAGGTTGACATTTATAAGATATCTGTTTTATTTTCTCTATTGTTTTCACATTTCAAATTTCATTGATTTCTTATCCTTATTTTCTCTCTTCTGTTTGCTTTGGGTTTCTTTTATTCTTTTAATGTTTGTTGAAGAAAGATTATTGAATTGAGACCCATCATCTTTTCTAATGTAAGCATATGGTCTATGAATTTTTCTCTCAGCACTACATTAGTTGCATCACATATATTGACACATTGTATTCACCTTCATTCAGTTCTATAAATGTTTTTTTTCCTTTGACACTTCATCTTTGACCCATTGGTTATATAGGAATGTAGTGTTTAATTGTCAAGTGTTTAGTAATTTTCTTTGCTCTGAAGTCTACTTTATTGGTTATTAATGTAGCCACTCCTGCTTTCATTTATTAATATTTGCATGGTATAGCATTTTTTATCCTTTAACATTAACCAGCATACGTCACTGAAATTGAAGTGATCTTTGTGGAGACACCAAAACGATATGCTTTTGTTTTTCTTATTTCTTTTTACCATTTTTCCCATTCACTCATTTTTTTTTTTTAACTCATTATGCTTTGTTTGGCATAATTGCTGATTTGTTAGGGCTTGTCTGCAATTTTGCTATTTTTTTCCTTCTTCTGTATCTTTTTTCTTGGTTTACCATAGTTTACCTCAGCATATTTAGAATTTCATCTTGATTTGCTGCTATTGTTTTGAATGTATTGCTTTATATGGTTTTCTTAGTTGTTGATTGGAGTACTATAATATACATATGTGACATCAAAATCTACTGGCATCAATGTTTTACCACTTTGAGTGAATGTGGAATTCTCAATTTTATTTAGTTTTTTTAATTTACTAAAATTTTCAATATCATTATCTTGTGTAATTGGATATGTTATAAATTTTATTTCAATTATCACATATGATTTAGAAAATTCATAACCAGAAGGATCATAAATTCATTTATCCATATTTCTGTGCTTTTGTTTGTTCTTTTTGCCTTCCAAATTCCCTGAGATTACTTCTTTTCTATATGAGTAACTTCTTTAGCCATTCTTTAAGAACAGTATTTCAAAAGCACTAGTGACAAATCCTTTTAATCTTCATCTCAGAATCCTTTATGTATCTATCAGTGCTAAAGGATAGGTTCTTTGTGTGTAGCTTTCATGCTTACCCTGTATTTCCAGCATGTGATAAAAGTTGAACCATTTACTTTTGGCTTCCATAGACTAATGTATGAAGTATGCTGTTGAATACCATTTATATGGTGTTCTCTGTAGGCATGTACTGTTTCTTATTGGCTTCTTTTTCTTTGTCTTTAATTTTCAGAAGTTTGATTATAATGTGATTGTGGCATGAATTTCATTCTGTTTATCTTATCTGTTTTTTTTTCTTTGCTTCTTCAATCTGTAGGTTCAAATATTTTGCCATATTTGGAAATTTTCAGCTTTTATTTCTTTAAATTCTCTTAAGGATTCAATCTGAATGTTAGGCATTTTATTTTCCCACAAGTCCCAATGACTTTCTCAGTTTCATTTTTAGTTCTCTTTCTCTCCATTATTTATATTGGATAAATTATATTTATCTCTCATCAAGTTCAATATCTTCTATCATCTCACCTCTACTCTTGAGTTCATTAAAAAGCAATTCTTTGGTTATTATATTTTTTCATTTCCCAAACTATTTCCAACTTGTTTTCAATGATCTCAATGGAAATTATAGGGTAATTTTTAATGTAATTTATTTAATTTTTACTTCTTCTATTTCTCTGCTGAGATTTTCCATTTTTTCTTTTGGATCAAAATAATTTGTAATTGCAAGTTGAAGAATTTTTATGACAATTGCTTAAAAATCCTTGTCAGATAATTCTAACATCTAATTTACTTTAGATTAAATTAATAATATAAATATTAATTTATATTATACTGTCTCCTATATGTCTGCTTAACCATTCCATTTGCTTTTTATTTTTTTCAATGACCCATATATGAATTTATTGCTACTGTTTATAAAATAGTTGAATAGACCTGCTCATGCATACTATTTCCAACTTAAGTGACCATACAGGGTGCACTTTCTGATAAATAAAATAATAAATGGGTCTACTACCTGGACCTCTGATTTGTAATCCAGGGCATGAAGGAAACAGGCCTCCAAAGTAAAGGAAATACCAAATTATAGTGTCAGTCTATACAGGTCAGTAGTTGTGCAAAATTACCACATGGCTCCGTTGAGTTTAACCAAACAATTCTGAACTTATGAAAACAAAAATTTCAACCTGCCATCTTGACTTGTATGCTTCTAATAATATGTGAATGATTTAACAGAACCATTGCCACTAAGTAGCATTGCTTATTGAAAAGCACTTCCAGAACATTTTAAAATTTCCTTTGCATCAAGGCATAAAATTGATAGAAAGCCAGCAGCAAATTACTGTGATGGCTATTTAAGCACATTGAGTACTCACAATAAACTAAAATTTCTCATAAGTTTTAGGTAACCAATACATGTTGTACCTGTAACCATGTATCAAATATTTGCAAAATGAAAACATGCAAACTCAAAATATATCAGTTTTATAGACATGATTTGAAATTAAAATTTACCTTGACAACGTAAAAATTGAAAACTATTCCTAATTTTGAAATTTAGAGACTTTCTTCTTAAATCTCTGGGGTTAAAAGCAAAAGTTCCAGTAAAATAAGATTCTAAATTAGTTTTTAGATTTGTGTTCAAGTAAGAGAATTATGCCTAGAAATAGGTAATGCATTCATAATTGAAAAATACCGAGATTATGTCCCCAAATTAGCAACATTTCAGAACTATAGACCTGAAATTAGCATTTTTCATAAATGCCAACTGGATTTCCCTAGGATTTTGTCCCTAATTCAAAATACAGCTTAGTAACCTCAGGAATTTATTTTAAAATCATGCTAATTCATCCTTTAAAAATATTTCATGAGAGAAAAAGTGCACTTTAGCTGTTAGGATTGTATTTGAAATCATGGTTGAAAAAAATTAGCCTAGTTCTACTGATGGGAAAAAGGAAACTCATTTATAAACCTAAAATGTGTAAATTCCAAGCATAAATGGAGGTGTAGATTCTTTTGGCTTCTCCAAAGCCCCTTGCTGTCTGCTTTCCACCTTGGAAGCAATAACCCACTCTCATCTGGTAGCACACATCCCAGGGCCCTTCAGCCTCCAACCAGGGAAGGGGCTGTACTTTCAAAAGTACAATGGAAAAGCACAATGGTTTCTCCAGGAGGATGGTGACATTTACAGTCGGCTTGGCTGACTCCTCAGGTGATCTGTCCATCTGCGGCCAGAGACATGAGAATCCCTAGGAAGCTGTGGGTCACTGGGCACTATGGTTGGCAGTCTCATGATTCTCAGTGGCATATGCTGTGTTCAGAAAATTGAAACAATTTTACTGTACAGCATCTTTCCTGGGTGGCCTTCTTTCCTTGCTTCTCCCCAAACGCTTTGCCTCTTTGAAACTCCAGATTCATTGTGGTGAAAGAATTCTTCTATTGCTTTTCCATCCTTAATTGCCTCAACTGTTGCACCTTGCAGAGCCTGATAGCCTTCAACAAACATTCCACTAGGAATCAGGCATGTTAGTTTTAGCATGCTTTCACTTTCCTCCCTGAGAACAGAGGAGACCCTTGCCATTTTGCCAATCACTCAAATTTCATTTCTTATGATTTCTTTCTGTGCTGGAGTGACCCTACATTAGACTGGTTTTCACTTTCAGTCATTATTTCATCATCAGAGCAAATACTCAGAAAACTTACCAACATTTCTGTGACTTTTTCTAAAAAAAGAATACATCCGTAAAACTGGGGAACTGGTAAGGATGTGGAGAACAGCTAAATGGTTGAATATTCATTTTATTATTTTCATACCTTAATACAGCAACTTTATTATTGTAGACATCTAAGTAATTAGTTGCCAAAACTTTTATTAATAAGGGGAATCCTGTAGTTTGACTTTTTCTGCACATTCTATAGCCTGCATGTTGAGCTTCATGAGCTCTGACAATTGATGAACAAATTATTGTTTTGCAAAGATCCACACTCCACTGGAAAGTTACAAAGATAAGAACATCCTTAAACTGCATTGTGACTAAAATGTTCCTGTGAGTTTTCATTTCTAAAATCTTCAGAAGCTTCAGACCATAGTACATTGGTCCAAATTCAGGTGGCAATTTGAATCTATCTAATCTCCTAATATTATCCTGTGTGGGTGTTTCTGGTGTCAGTCCAAAATGAGCACAAAGAAACTGTTGGTTTAAAAGTGCAGCAAGAAGCAAGCTATCAAAAGCTTCCAAACAGGCCTCATAGGCTCTTCCTGAATATTTAAGTTAACATTCCTGCTTAAAGGTAAAATGTTCAGTTAGGTTTCTGCATTTGCAGTTGCTTCTCAGAAGAAATAATATGCTTGAGTATGGGACCTTCAGGATCCATAAATATAGAAAATACTCTATACTAAAATAATCTCTGTCTTCATAATCACTAAGAAAAAGGTATCATGTATTAGGTGATCCTCCTATTTCAAGAAATTTCATCAGATCAAAAAATTGGTCAAGGATGTCAGCACACACTGAAACTGGAGCTTCTACTTCTGTCAGGGTTTTCTCTCTCCGAAGGATGGCAGTGCCCTCATTTATAATTCTTAGTGCAATTGTTCAATGATGTGACCCTCTTTCACTGAATGGTTCTTAAAACCATCAACCCTTGGCATCCCATCCATATCAAATAATTCTTCAGATGTCAAGTGATGTGTTATGGGGAAAAGACAAGTTTGTGGTCAGCCATAAGAGGGGTGGAGGGGGCAGGAATGGGTGTGGTGGCCACTACAGCCAAATGGTGTTGCCACTCACCATTCATTTTTTAGCCCCACAAATAGCCCAAATTTGAAATATAAATACTTGACGACATTTTTAGCTATAACTCCTAATGGGAGAATTTATTCCCTTTACCCAGTTCAATTTTTCACTGTTAAACTCTGAATTCTCAGCTTTCTGAAGTGGTCTCCTACTAAAACTCCCCTCAGTTGATCTCCTACTTCTCTGTGACCTGTGTAGCTACCAAAATAGTATTTCAAGTCTCCAGATTTTATCAAAAACCTTAGCATAAAAACTGGCTTGACACTTGCTTATCTACCAATGTAACTGAGCAATCAGGATTTAAGGGATGACTTTGATTACCGAATTATTTTATAAATATTCCTTTTCACTTTGTGATATATTGGAGTTATCAGAGGAAAATTCCAGAAATTGCTACATTGTAATCCAGCTGCCTTGATCTCTGATAATGATTGCATTGCATCTATCTTGTGTCCCTGTGATTGTAAAAACCTTGTGACTAACCTCTTGTACTCATTTATCCAGTTTTCAACTTTAGAATCTTTTAATCACTAAAGAAAGCCCCTAATGTTTACTAGTGAAGGGTTTTGAGTCAGTCCAGAATTAACCTACCCCAAGTCCAAAGTTATCTTGATAAAAGAGACTGGATCTAACCCAAATGGGTCAGCCTGATGTGTGCAGTCACTTAGATTTTAAACTACAACCCACCCATACCTCATAATAATACTAAAAATCACAACCATGCTCATAATAAGACCACCATTTTCCTACATACATTCTGTGACTAAGCATGTAATCAATCTGCATGTGCTCAATAATCAGATTACCTCTAATTGCACCACCTGGAGCCATCATGCTCATTATCTTAAAGCTGCCCATCTTTTGGTTGTATAAAACTATCAGAATGACTGCAGTTCAGAGAGACTGATTTTGGGGTGTTAGGCCATCTGCACTCCTAATACATACCTAGTAATAAACTTTTTCTCTCTTTCAAACGTTTCTGTTTCTGGGTACTATGCTGTACAGGGTTTGATATCCTGACCTAAATTTGTCTCTTGAGTATAGTCCTAGAAAGTGAGTAATCCAACAATTAATTAGTATTTAATGAAATTACGTAGACCTGTTCAAGTGCTAACCAGTGTGTTACCTAGATATAGTAAGAGATTAATGCCTGTTTAATTGTTAATTGGTGTGTTAAGTATTTAATGTCTGTTTAATTGTTAGTTGGTGTGTTAGGTCAAGGTATGAATTGATTTGTTATTTAAATAATGTGTGTTAAATGTCTGTTTAAAATTGTTAGTTGGTTTCCTATTGCATTTGTCTTGACAAGTGTTCCTAATAGGTTACTGATTATGGAAATTATTTTAAAAGGGAAACTTTGGGCTGCATTGAAAATGGAAAATATTTTAGTTGAGTCTATAAAAAAGGATTTATTTCTTTAATCTAGCATCAATATTATTTAAATTGAAAATGCTATGATTACAGTTAAAATTAAAGATATCACAGCTAAAATTGTTCTGCAAAAGGTAGAAATGGGATGAGATAACATATTAAATTCTTTATTTCTCCCTTCTAAAAGTATTTCTGTGTTTCTGTTTCTTGTGTAGCTAATTTTCTATTTGTGTCTGGCTGGCTGTTGAATATATATTTTCATCTCATTCTGGATGGTAACAGCAAAGTGTGCCAGTTTGGAAGTATTATGTACCCTAGAAAAGCCATGCTTTAATCCTGATCCAATCTTGTGAGGGTAGCCATTTCTTTTAACCTTAATTCAATAGTGTGGTTTGGTATCTTTTGATTAGGTTATGTTCAAGGAGATGTGACACACCTAATTGTGGATGTGAATTTTTGATTGGATGGAGATGTAACTCTGCTCTTACAGGGTGGGTCTTAAGTAATTTACTGGAATCCTTTAAAAGAGGAAACATTTTGGAGAAACTTGAGAAATGACAGAGCCAACAGAAACTTGAGAGCAGAGATGACATAGATGCCAGCACTTAGAGAACAGAGACACATGCTTGGAGATGCTTGGAGCCCAGCAGACATCACCATGAGATGTTAAGCATGCCAGAACTTGGAGAGAGCCAAAGGAAGCCAAGAGATGAAAGCCAGCCAAGGAGAAGGAAAGTGAGGAACCCCCACAGGAACAGAGGCTGAAGGTAGCAGAGCCCAGAAGCAAGTGGCCAGCAGATGCCAGCCACATGACTACCCAGCTGACAGAGGTGTTCTAGACCCATAGGCTTTCTTTGAATTAAGGTATCTTGCCCTGGATGCCTTAGTGTGGACATTTCTGGTATATTGCATTTTGGCAGCTTATAAATGAAAAAGGAACAAAAATTACTTAAGAAAAGCTCTATTGGAATTGCTTGAGAAGTAAATAGGCAGTTTTGCATAAATTTTATATAAATTGGTACTTCTGAAGTAAAAAAGAGAAAAAACCCTCTGAAAACAAGATTCAAAACCTTAGTTTTGTAATTAGTGCAAACAAACCTGGACTTTAGAAAGAAACCACCCTGGAATTTCTGTAAAGGCTTAAAGACTGCCAAAGAATTGCTTTGCGGAAAGGTAAAGACATTTTCCAATTGTACTGGTCATAGCTTTTAGTGAAATAGATCTAATAATTGCAAATAGTTAAAGAAGGGCATAGGTGCCCCTCTAAATGGGACATGACTCCCAGAGGTATAAATCTTCCTGGCAACGTGGGACACAGCTCCTGGGATAAGCCAGGACCCTGCATCATGGAATTGAGAAAGGCTTCTTGACCAAAAGGGGAAAGAGAGAAATTAGACAAAATAAAGTTTCAGTGGCTGCAAGGTTTCAAATAGATTTGAAAGTTTATCCTAGAGGTTATTCTTATGCATTATATAGATACCTCTTTTTAATTAATGGGGTATTGGAGTGGCTGGAGGGGAGTACCTGAAACTGTTGCATTGTGTTCCAACAGCTTTGTCGAAGATGATTTTATAAAGATATAGCATTTACAATGTGATTGTATGATTGTGAAAACCTTGTGTCTGATGCTCCTTTTACCCAGGTTATGGACAAAAGAGTAAAAAAAAAAATGGATACAAAATAAATAAATAACAGGGACATAAGGGGTAAAATAAATTGGGTAGATGGAAATACTAGTGATCAATGAGAAGATGGGTTAAGGTGTATGGTATGTTTGAGATTTTTCTTTATCTTTTCTGGACTGGGCAAATGTCCAAAAATGATCATGGTGAGGAAAACACAACTATGTGATGATGTCGTGAACACACAGTTCATGACTATGATTGTACACCATGTATGGACTGTATGTATGTGAAGACTTGTCAATAAAAATGTTAAAAAAAAAAAAAAGGAAGGGCACAGGAACTACAATAATTCCAAAGCCCTCACTTAAAACTTTCAACAAGCCAGGCTTCATTCTTTCTCTGTAACCTTCTCTGCCCCCAGGGCCTAAGCCCCTAAAGCAGCCCTGTGAAAAGATGGGGGAGGTGTGGTTCAGAATTCTTTTCTTTACAGGGCACCTGGAGATTAAAAGTGGTAAGTATAGAAAACTACAGAATAGGCCATGTCTGTTAAAATTATTTTTTCCAATAATACCTCTGCAATGGTAACCATAGTAATCAGATCATTAGTGAAATATGAATAGCCTTGGGATAGGAGTAACAATAAAATCTAATTACCAAATTTTAGTAAGTAAAATGAAAGTTCTTTGAACTATATGAAGGTGTTTTCCTGGATTTAGATTTGGGATAAAAATGTACTGTACTTTCCAGAAGGTATTAATCAATGTATTTTAAAACTGTTTGTAATTTTAAGATATTTTAAAAACAAAAATTTTTTTCAACCACAATAAAAGGAATTTTATGTTAAATTTTACAATTGTAATTTTATTCTTCTTTGGTATGTTCTCCCTAAATTTAAGCAAGCTTAATGATAATTATAATTATTTTTTTTTTATAATTTAAAAAAGTATTATAATTACATTCTCAAACTTCCTCCTAAAAATAGCTTAACTAGACAGGTTAGATTACATGAACTGAGCATTGTACCTGGTAAATGATGACATATAAAAGATACTAAAGGGTCACAATTGCTCAGTGGCAGGGTTCTCGCCTGCCTTGCTGGTGGCCCGGGTTTGATTCCCAGTGCCTGCCCATGTAAAAAAAAAACAGATAATAAAATAAGAATATCATGAAGCTTCAAATATATCTCTGCTGGTTTGAATCTGTGGTGTACCCCAGAAAAGCATTGTACTTTAATCCTCATTCATTATTGCTGGGCAGAAACTTAATAAGATTATCTCCAAAGAGATGTGACTCTTCCAATTGTGGGTATTGACATTTGATTAGATGGAGTTGTGACTCCACCCATTCCAGGTGGTTCTTATTAGTTTAGTGGAATTGTTTAAAAAAAGGAAGCAGTTTGGAGAAAGCTTCAGAATGATGAGCTAGCCACTAGAACTACCAGAGCCCACATAGCCAGAGACCATTGGAGATGGAGAAGGAAAATGCTTCCTGGGGATCTTCCTGAAAGAAGAAGCCTGGAGAGAAAGTTGGCAGATGTCTCTGAACTTCATTGGCCTTTCTTGAGTGAGGGCAACCTCTTGTTGATGCCTTAATTTGGACATATTTATAGACTTCCTTTAATTGGGACATTTTCTTGGCATTAGAACTATAAACTTGAACCTTAATAAATTTCCTCCTTTAAAAGCCATTCTGTTTCTGGTATCTCACAATCAGGCAGCTAGCAAGCTAGAACCATATTCCGTTTAAGAAATCAGTTAAGTTTAGCAAGAAGTATAAATGGATCTTTTTGTAAACTTGATACATGAATTTCAAAGAATATTGCTTTTATTTACTTGGCCATTTGTTCCCTCAGTATTTAGAAGAATTTGAATTTGTGGTGACTTTGTTAATAATGCTAATCAGTATATTTCTGCTATTAAATGCTGTCATAAAAAGGAAAAACATATTTCTTAGTTTCAAAGAATTTATATTCTAGTTAGAATATACTAGTACCAGGGAATAGTATCAGACAGTAGTAATAAATGAATACAAATGCTGGAAGAATTTAAAAAGCAGATAGATAAAGAATTATTTACAAAGACCTTATAGAATATGATACTTGTGAGACCTTTAAATAAGAAAATAGCATTTACATAAATAAACTAGCTTTTTTAAAAACTATAACTTAATTTTGTGAACTAACATGTTGTTGGTTTTATTTAGCATTTGAGAATAATGTTGAGAAAAATGTGAATTTTTTTCTGGATATAAATCCCTTAGATATTGAAAAGATGATAATATTTTAAACTTTAGGCTTTCTGACCTCTAAACTTAGTACCAGCTTGGATTGAGAAATTTTAAGTATATTGTAAAGTAATCATTTGTGTGTTTGAGTATAAAGTATATAATTGCCTGGCTATGTTCCAAACTCAAGCATAAATATCTTCCTTCTTTCATTATTTTGTAGTATCTTTATTTCTTCTCCCTTTCATGAATACTGTTATTGGAAGAAAGTATACATGTTCAAAAAGTTTGTGAATTTGTAATCAAATTGTTATTTTTAATTATGCATAATCTGGATAAATAAAAGCTATAGGTGGGATAAATAGTATCTTTATTATAATTTTCCATAATAAGATGATCATATTTTCTGATTAAAAGTGAATTTTGTTTGTACATGAAGCTCTAAATGAATAAAGAAAATTTTAAGTTTATAAAAGTGAATTCTGCCTGTCATAGTCAATGTTGACCAAAAATTTTGTCTATCATATATTTCAAAAAAAGATTTTTGTCAAACCAGATATTCATACAAAGCTAAAGTTTAGTTTTCTCTGTGTTAAAATAACATGGATTTTTAGACTGTTCTTGATGTAAAGTTTTAAAAAAAAATTTTTTTTCTCAATCAACTGAGTACTCTGTCTAGAAAAAGAATTAAATCAGAATAAAATTCTTGTTAATGTTTATTTTGGCCTTATCATCCTTTACTTCAGTAGACAAGTCATCTCACTGTTAAGGTAAAAACTGTTACCAAGAATCTATTATTTCACCTTGTAAAAGTAGATACTAAAATAGTTTAACATATTGCATGAGAGGTGTTTGGGGACTATTGCGGAAGTTAAAAGGGATATTTTGTCCTGTTGTTAGCTAAATTTGTATGAGTAAAATGTGCATATTTAGAAATTGAATAAAAATTCCTAGACACTTGACAATGTTCTCATCATCCATGTGATGTCCTGATACAAATCTGCATGATGCTAAACAGTGCTATGATGTAGTTGATCATTGTGCCAGTTTGAAAGCATTCTGTGCCCCAGAAAAGCTAGGTTTTAATCCTGATCCAATATTGTGAGAGCAGCCAGTTTTTTTAACCCTGATTCAATAGCATGTGTTGGAATCTTTTGATTAGATTATTTCCATGGGGATGTGACACACCTAGTTGTGGGTATGACCCTTTGATTAGATGGAATTGTGACTCCACCCATTTCAGGTATGGGTGAAAAACAGTAAACATTTTGCAGAAGGTTCAGAACCTACAGAGAGAGAGCTGACAAAAACACTTGAGCAGAGCTGGCCCAGATGCTGACACTTGGAGAACAGAGACATGGATGCTTGGAGGTGCTTGGAGCCCAGAAGATATCACCATGAGGTATTAAGCAAGCAGAACCTGGAGAAAGCCAAGGGAAGCCAAGAGATGAAAGATAGCCCTGGAGAAGCAAAGTGAGGAACCCCCACAGCAACAGAAGCTGCAAACAGCAGAACCTAGGAGGAAGGGACCAGCAGATGCCAACTATGTGACTTCCCAGCTGAATGAGGACATAGGTGTTCCTGACCTACCAGCCTCTCTTGGGTGCCTTAATTTGGACATTTTCACTTCCTTAGAACTGTAAACTTGCAACTTATTAAATTCTCCTTTTCAAAAGCTGTTCCAGTTCTGATATATTACATTCCAGCAGCTTGCAAATGAACACAGTCATGGTTTTAGTTCTTCTTAGGAAAAGACTGCAGACCATGGTACTATCTAAATTTACTTGTCAGTCACGTTGCTTTGCTCTAATGCATCTGTAAAAGTATATGTGGTCAGCTATAGGTTAGAGCTTCATTTGCAACAAGGAGAGACTTTAAAAAAGAGGCAGGACAAATGTATAAATTATATTTTATCTGTTAATTACCATAACTCTAATAAATGTGCAAAGGTGAAACAGAACAAAACCTCACAGTGGTTTGTTAATATAAAACAACTGTCTAATGTTTTTATTTCTGAAAGTGCTCAATTAAAAATGTTTATAAGAAAATTAAGGCTTAAATTGTAAGCTTTAAAGTTATTTCTAAACCCTTGAATGCTTTGCTCTGTGTATAACCTAGTAGTTCTCTGAAACTTTAAGTATCTGTGCAACAACTGAGACTCAGATTTAGCTCTCCAGCTTGGAAAGTCAGCACTGCTCCATATCACAACTGCTGAAAAACAAGCAAATAAAGAAACTGAAAAAGATCCAACTTTGATTAAAATGTGGCTGAAACTGATCTGGTTAAAACTAAAGTAAATCATTATACAAGGTAAGAATAATATTGTCTGTATTTTAAAACTTTAACTTTTGCATGGGACCAAAAATAAAAATGTTTCATTTATCCAAAATTAAATATTCCATAGCACTCTGTCTAATTTAATCTCTCTGGTCAGTTTATTTAAACAACCTAATTCAATTTTATTTTACATGAAACCTAGAATAAAGGGTGAAATCTTAATATTCTGTACATGTCAATGTTATACCCAGATGCATTTCAGAGTATTTTGGACAGAAAATGAATGGGTATTTGCAAAGTCCCTTGAGGGAATGGGAAACATAGAACTATTAAATTTCTGAATCTAGGGAATTCCTGACATTTTCTTAAGAAAGAGGAGCTCCCAATTTAATAAGCCAAGGCCTCAATCTTGAGGCTTGCCGTTATGAAAGTTATTTTTGTAATAGCAAACTGAACCTACTTATAATTGATGTCTAAGAGTCATCTCCAGAGAAGCTTCTGATCTAAACTTTCACCTTCCCCGCTATGTGGGACATGATTTCCAGGGGCATAAGCCTAGCCCTGGCATTATGAAATATAACTGGCCCTGGCATTGTGAGATAAAACTCCCAAGGATGAGCCTGGCTTTGGTATCATGGATTAGTTGACCAAAAGTGGGAAAAGAAATAGAGTGTCAATGACTAAGAGATTTCAGATTGAGTTGAAACATCATTCAGGTCATTCTTATGCAAGTTTCAGCCAGATATTGCAAACTGCCACAATACGGCAAGCCCCAACCAACAGTTTTCCTGGAAACACTGAAAGATATCCTAGATCATATAAAATTTTAACTTATTAAGTTTGTTTTTCAGAAACATGAAAGACATCCAGATTACTCCAGAGCCAGATAAACTCTGAAACCCAGAAATACCAGCACTCTCCAAGGTACTGTCAAGGACAACAACCAGTTTCATCCCTTTGCCCCTTAATGACAATGCCCCTTTTCAACCTTGAAGCAGTTAGAAGAGCTGTCACCCACAAATCATGATTGGAGGAGGATTATCAAATGAGAAGGAGGAATTCTAATGGATAAATTAGGAATTAAGGGATGACTTTGATTACTGAATCATTATATAGATATTTCTTTCTGTTTTCTTATATATTGGAGTCTATATTGTATCCCTGTGCTTATAAAAAACCTTGCCACTAACTTTCACTTGTACCTATTTGTGCTGGTTTGGAATGATTTATGTCCCCTAGAAAAGCCAGGTTTAAATCCTAATTCCATTTTGTAAAGGCAGCCATTTCTTCTAATCCCTATTCAGTATTGAATGCTTGAAACTGTAATTAGATCATCTCCCCCAAAGATGTGATTTAATCAAGAGTGGTTGTTAAACTGGATTAGCTGGAGGTGTGTCTCCACCCATTTGGGTGGGTCTTGATTAGTTTCTGAAGTCTTATAAAAGAGGGAACATTTTGGAGAAAGAGATTTCTGAGAGAACAGAGAATGACATAGCCACAAGAAGCAGAGTCCACCAGCCAGCAACCTTTGGAGATAAAGAAGGAAAATGCCTCCCAGGGAGCTTCATGAAAGAGGAAGCCAGGAGAAGAAGCTAGGAGATGACATCTTGTTTGCCCTATGCCCTTCCAGATGAGATAGAAACCCTGATTGTGTTCACAATGTGCCTTTCCATATGAGAGAGAAACTCTGACTGTCTTTGCCATGTGCCCTTATCATTTGAGAGAGAAACCCTGAAACTCATCAGCCTTCTTGAACCAAGGTATCTTTCCCTGGATGCCTTTGATTGGACACTTCTATAGACTTATTTAAATTGGGACATTTTCTTGGCCTTAGAACTGTAAACTAGCAACTCATTAAATTCCCCTTTTTAAAAACCATTTCATTTCTGGTATATTGCCTTCCGGAAGCTAGCAAACTAGAACACCATTTATCCAGTTTTTTAACTTTAGAATCTTGTAATCACCAAAGATAGCTCATAATGTTTAATAATGAAGGATCTTGAGTCAGTCCATAATTAACCCACCCCAAGTCCAAAGTTATCTTGGATAACTTTGATAACTGAGACTGGAGCTGACTAAAATGGGCCCGCCTGACATGCGCAGTAGCTTAGAATTTAACCTACAGGTCACCTATACCTCATTATAATACTAGAAATCATGCCCATGGTCATATTAAGGCTGCCATTTTCTTACATACATTCTAAGATTAAGTATGTAATCAATCTGTGCATACTCAATAATTAGATCACCTCTAATCACATCACCTGGGGCTATTCTACTCATTATCTAAACATGCCCATATTTAATGCTATTAAACTATCAAAATTACTGGAGTTTGGGGAGACAGATTTTTGGGCTGATAGGCCATCTGATCTCTTACTACACACCTAGTAATAAACTTTTTCTCTGTATGAAATCCTGGTGTCTCAGGAATTGGTCATTTGAGCCATTGGGCAAAGAATTCAGTGGCTTTGTCCAGTAACTCCAGAGTACCTGAATTGACTTTGTTTCTAATTTTCAATTTCTTTACTTTCATGCTAGGTTGGAGATAAATTTAAGTATACATATTTAATATATATAAATATATATATATTAACATATATAAATATATAAATTTAATAATTTTGTACTCAGTGTTATATTTTTCCCCACATTGCACAGATTATTCCAAACAAATTTGTAACATGCCTAGAAAATGTTTGCTAGCTTTTTCCTTTTAATTGTTTAATAACTTATTTCCCTTATTTCTTTCTAATAGATATACTGTATAGAATGTTAGAGTTCTTCAATGCTAGCTTTACATCTTACGATATCTTAAATATTCATCTTTTTCACTTTTTCCATTACTTTATTTTTCATTTTTTATCTTTGCACGGGCAGGCATCAGGAACCGAACCTGGGTCTCTGGAATGGCAGGCAAGAACTCAGCCACTGAACCAGTGTAGCCCATCTGCTTTTTACATTACTTTATAGCACAGTGCTTCGACTTTATCTTTCAGATCAATCACTATATCCCATATATTATTCGGTCCAAGCTTTGATATTGTTTTAATGATTACTCCTAAATTTTACATACATAAAATACCTTTTTCTTTGGTTGATTATTTTTCATAGAAGCCTGTGAAAAATATCTCATTTTAATTATATCTAAAAACATTAGTTAAAATTATTTTTAACAATCTCTTTTTTTTTTTCTTTAAATAACATTGTTTCCTCAGGGGTAATCATGGCTTTTTTTTTTTTTTCTGTTTTTTTTATGCTGTTTCCCTAAAATCTGTTGATCCTTGATTATCTGTTCATATAGACAAATGAAAGAAAATATTGATAATAGAGGTGATTTTGTTTATTTGTTTTGCATTTCCCCAATAGGCCTCTCCTAAATATGGGCAGTAATGGTGGTCTCTATGGAAACTGGCTGCTACCTCTTTGGGATGCATGGGTAAAGAAGGCTTTAAATGCCTTCTGTAGGATTTTGACTCCAGGTTACCTTTGTTTCTGTTCTATTCTGCTGAACTCTCTTTCTCTATATAGCTCTTTTCAGATAGAGTGACTTCCTTTTAGAGAACAGGTGCTTTCATATGGAGGATATACATGATTACATATAGGAGATTTTCTCAGTCTTTCAATTTAAGGTAATATTCCCTGAAAATGACTCTGGTACAGATATATGCAGTTGATTTAACATGGAATGCTCTTAGGAGATGCAGGATTGGATAGAGGCAAAAGTTAGCCTGGAATATAGTAATTAGGCCTTAGCTGATTCAAAAGGGTGCTCTGAAACTGGGAAGTTGTTTCAGGGTCATCCTGAAAAGAATAAAAGGGCTCTGACCTTTAAACCCCAGGAACAATAAGTCATTGAGTGTAGGGTTGCCCTCAGGATTAGGCATAGCCTCAAGCAAGGCAACTCTTTGTGATCTGCACTAATACCCAGAGAGAGCCCCAGCTGCAAGTCCTCAGCAACCAACAGTCCTAGAAGTTGGAAATTAAATGAAGCCCATTGTGAAACACGAATCTATCTTGGGAGCACAATGCAGAATACATGAAAGCTTTTTTCTGCCTTATAGAGAGAAGTCTCACTGAATTACTGTTATAGATTGATTTAGTCAGAAAGTTTTTGAAATTTGTATGCATATTATGTATATTTAATGTATATTAAATAGTATAATATACTATATATTATAAATTCCCTAATAAAGTAATATATATGTCTATAGCTTCCTTTTCTTAGATTGTGGTTTCAAATGCATAGATCAGCAAAGACAATGGAATTTTAGTCACTTGCAAAGTAATTCATTGATTTTAGTATAAACTATTTCTAAATTTGTACCTGTGTACATTGACTGGTGAATTTCTTAAATCTCTTTCTCATTTTTAAATTTGTGCTCTACCAGTCCCAACCTCCCCATCTCACCTTTTTGTTGCCTATATCTGTTTTAAGTCAGACCTTGTATTATCAGTAACAAAGAGAAAAGGAAATAGTTTAGAAACCACTGTATAGCCAAAACACAAATTCCATTGTTATGGCAATTATTTTCCCATTGTTTGTCATAATACCTGGGTTTTTGTTTTCTCCTATAATTTCTCCCCATAAGGAAACACAGTGGGTGGTATCTGGTGCTGGTAGCCAAGTACCACATCCTTCATGTGGACAATAATCCCTGCTGCCCTGAACACCAAAGGTGTGCATGACTCAATTCAAGGAAGGAGGGGCTTTGCTCTTAAGCTGAATCTCCATGCTCTTGTACTCAACTATGGGTTTGTCATGGTCAAGTTCATGTGTCAACTTGGCCAAAGGGGTGGTACCTGCTTGTCTGGTTGGGCAAGTGTTGGCCTGTCTGTTGCAATGAGGGCATTTCATAGAATTAGATCATGATCACATCAGCTGCATCCACATCTGATTCCACTTGTAATCAGCCAAGGGGAATGCCTTCTGCAATGAGTGATGCTTAATCTAATCACAGGAAGACTTTTAAGGAGGATTCCGAAGAGACAGGCTCTTCCTGCTTCATCTGGCAAGTCTCTCCTGTGGAGTTCGTACAAACCCTCAATCAGAATCCTTGGCTTGACAGCCTGCCCTGCGGATTTTGGACTATACATTCCCATAGTCACATGAGACACTTTCATGAAAACTGTATTTGCAAGTGTTCCCTGTTGATTCTGTTTCTCTAGAGAACCCTAATTAATACAACTTGGAACCAGGAGTGGTTCTTAAGAAATAAAATATTAAAATGAGTTTTTATTAATGGTTTTCTACTGTGACTGGACTCAAAGGCACAAAGGACTCTGATTTCAATAATCAGGATGACACTTCCAATCCATGGAGTGAGTTGGCAAAAGAGATATTCAAAATATCACAATTTGATTCTCCTAATGCTTTGCTTGTATGAAGCCAGGCTCTGGGGAATAATGTTTTTGATACCTTTATGGAGTACTGTGGAAATAAGAGGTATAAAGATGTTGGCTGTTCATTGTTAGATGCACTGGATACATTAAAGAGTGAAAGGGATGGGCTTGACACTTCAAACGAAAAGCTTAAGCACCGTATGACAGACGTAGAAGTTTCTATGAGTATCCTGAAGGAAAATCTTATTTCCTGTAGTTGTAGACTTGAGATCTCTGAAAATCAGACTCAGAATCATATTGTTAGAGTAACAACTTTACAATGTAAACTGAAATCTCAATGTTGCATGGTGTCTGAAATTAAAGTGAGGTCATTGATTGGAGTGGGACCATGAAAAATGGGATGGCGACATATGGTTTGATAATGATGTCAGGGGTGAGGTTGAAACCTTAAGTCATGCTGAGTCTTCTCTAGATAACCTTGTAATAGTCTTCCCTGAGGACATAGCTGCCCCACTTCCAGCCTGCCTTGAGGAGTTGGCCACCCAAACTCCTCCTGAAGGAATTAGACCTAGAGTGATTAATCCTGTTTCACCAGATGAAACTGCAAACAAAGGCCCTGAAGCAAATGGCTTAGAAGACATTTCTAATTCTTTTCATGACCCACCCCCACCACACCTCATTTCTTCCAGACCTATAACTAGACTTAAGTCCCAACAGGCCCCTAAAGGTGAGGTACAAAGTATCACACATGAGGAGGTACATTATACTCCAAAAGAACTGTGTGAGTTTTCCAATTTATATAGACAGAAACCAGGGGAATATGTGTGGCAATGGATTTTAAGGGTGTGGGATAATGGTGGGAGGAATATAAGGCTGGATCAGGCTGAATTTATTGATATAGGCCCACTAAGCACAGATTCTGCATTCAATGTTATAGCACAAGGGATTAGAAAAGGTCTTAACAGTTTGTTTGGATGGTTGGTTGAAATATGGATCAAAATGTGGCCAACATTACCTGAGGTTGAAATGCCAGAATTGCCCTGGTATAATGTAGATGAGGGGATCCAGAGGTTTAGAGAGACTGGAATGTTAGAGTGGATTTATCATGCAAAGTCTGCTCTTACACTTTGGAACATCTGGAGGGTGCACCTTTTACCAGAACAGTAAGAAATAAATGTGTAAGACTAGCACCATCATCCCTGAAGAGCTCTGTAGTTGCACTTCTCTGTAGGTCAGATATTACTGTATAAACTGCTGTCAATGAGCTGGAATCCTTAAACACAATGGGGATGATAGGATCCCGAGTTGTCAGAAGCCAGGTGGCAGCACTTAATTGCCAAAAACAGGGTAGGTGTGACTATTATAATAGACAGAAAACTCAAAGCAGGAGCCAAAATTATATGATTCACAGAGATTTGTGACATTGGCTAGTAAATCATGGGGTACCTAGAAATACAATAGAAGGGCAGTCTATTAAGTTCTTGTTTGAGCTGTGTAAACAAAATGTTCTAGGTCAAGTGAACAGAAGTCTAACCTGAATTACAAAAACACAGAGTCATGGCCCCTTAATCAATTTCCAGACTTGAAACAGTTTGCAGACCCAGAGTCCCTTGAATGAAGGGGAGGCCAGGTCCCTTTGGGGGAGAACCCTGTTACACTGCCACAACTCTGCACTGTTAATCATCCTCCAAGCCTTCCCCAAGGACACCAACGGCCTTTTACCAGGGTAACTGTGCATTGGGGAAAAGGAAATGATCAGATATTTCGGGGATTATTAGACACTGGTTCAGAAAAGACATTAATTCCAGCGGACCCAACACGTCACTCTGGACCACCAGTCAGAGTCAGGGCTTATGGAGGCCAGGTGATCAATGGAGTTTTAGCTCAGGTCTGTCTCACAGTGGGTCGAGTGGGCCCCCAGACTCATTCTGCAGTTATTTCCCCAGTTCCAAAATGTAAAATTGGTATAGACATACTGAGCAACTGGCAGAATCCCCACACTGGCTTTCTAACTTGCGCAGTGAGTGTTATTATGATAGGAAAGGACAAGAGGAAGTCACTAGAACTGCCCCTACCTAGCAAAATAGTAAATCAGAAGCAATACTGAATTTCTGGATGTATTGCAGAGATTACTGCCACTCTTAAGGTCTTGAAGGATGCAAGGGTGGTGGTTCCCACCACATCCTCATTCAACTCACCTATTTGGCCTGTGCAGAAAACAGATGGGTCTTGGAGGATGACAGTGGATTATCATAAGCTCAACCAGGTGGTAACTCCAATTGCAGCTGCTGTTCCAGATGTGGTATCATTGCTTGAGCAAATCAATACATCCCCTGGTACCTGGTATGCAGCTATTGATCTGGCAAATGCTTTTGTCTCAATAGTTATTAGTAAGGACCACCAGAAACAGTTTGCTTTCAGCTGGCAAGGTCAGCAATATACTTTCACTGTCCTACCTCAGGGGTATATCATCTCTCCAGCCCTATGTCATACTCTTGTCTGCAGGGACCTTTGATAGTTTCTCCCTCCTGTAAGACATCACACTGGTCCATTATATTGATGATATCATGTTGATTGGACCTAGTGAGTGAGAATTAGCAACTATTCTAGACTTACTGGTAAGGCATTTGCATGTCAGGGGATGGGAGATAAGTCCAACAAAAATACAGGGGCCTTCCACCTGAGTGAAATTTCTAGATGTCCAGTGGTATGCGACATGTTGAGATACCCCTTCTAAAGTGAAGGATAAGTTGCTGCATCTGGCCCCTCCTATGACCAAAAAAGAGGCACAATGCCTAGTTGGTCTGTTTGGATTTTGGTGACAACATATTCTTCATTTGGGCATGCTAAACTGGCCCATTTATCAAGTGACCTGAAAAGCTGCTAATTTTGAGTGGGGTCCTGAACAAGAGGAGGCTCTGCGACAGGTCCAGGCTGCTATACAAGCTGCTCTGCCACTTGGGTCATGTGATCCAGCAGATCCAATGGTGATAGAAGTGGCAGTGGCAAATAGAGATGCTCTTTGGAGCCTTTGACAGTCCCCTTTGGAGACTCACAACGCAGACACTTAGGATTTGTGAGCAAAACCTTACCATCTGCTGCAGATAACTACTCTCCTTTTGAGAAACAGCTTTTGGCCTGTTACTGGGCCTTAGTAGAGACAGAATGTTTAACCACAGGCTACCAAGTTACCGTGAGACCTGAGTTTCCTATCATGAGCTGGGTGTTGTCTGACCCACTAAGCCATAAAGGGCATGTGCAGCAGCACTCTATTGTAAAATGGAAATGCTATATATGAGATAGGGCCAGAGCAGGTCCTGAAGGCACAAGTAAGTTACATGAGGAAGTGGTGCAAATGCCCATGGTTTCCACTCTTTCCCAGACCAGAGCTACAGCCTCTTGTGGAGTTCCTTACAATAGTGAACTGACTGAGGAAGAAAAACTCGGGCTTGATTTACAGATGGTTCAACATGATATGCAGATGTTCTAGTTTGCTGGTTGCCAGAATGCAAAACACCAGGGATGGATTGGCTTTTAATAAAAGGGGATTTATATCATTAGTTCTTCAGAGGAAAGGCAGCTAACTTCCATCTGAGGTTCTTTCTTACATGGGAAGGCTCAGGGTAATCTCTGCTGGCCTTCTCTCTCCAGGTCTTTGGGTGATTCCTTTCTGCATCCCCAAAGGCCTGGGCTGAGCTGTGAGTGCTGAGATCAGGTAGACAAGCTTCTTGCATTGTGCTGCTTGTGCTCTCTCATTTAAGCACCAGCCAATTAAGTCAAACGTCATTCATTGCAGCAGGCAGGCCTCTTAGCCAACTGCAGATGTAATCAGGAACAGATGAGGTTCACGTACCATTGGCTCATGTCTGCAGCAACAGAACTAGGTGCCTTCACCTGGCCAAGTTGACAACTGAATCTAACTACCACAGCAGGTAACACCCAAAAGTGGACAGCTGCAGCACTACATCCCCTTTCTGCGGTGTCCTTGAAGGACAGTGATGAGGGGAAATCCTCCCAGTGGGCAGAACTTCGAGCAGTGCACCTGGTTGTTCATTTTGCTTGGAAGGAAAACTGGCCATAGGTGTGTTTGTATACTGACTCATGGGCTGTTGCTAATGGTTTGGCTGGATGGTCAGGGACTTGGAAAGACCATAATTGGAAAGGTGGTGACAAAGACTTCTGGGGAAGAAGTATGTGGATAGACCTTTCTGAGTGGGCTAAAAACATGAACATATTTGTGTCCCATGTGAATGCACACCAGAGGGTGACTTTACAGAGGAAGTTTGTAATAATCAAATGGATAAGATGACCTATTCTGTGGATGCCCGTCAGCCTCTTTACCCAGTAACTCCTGTCATTGCCCAATGGGCTCATGAATAAAGTGATCATGGTGGCAGGGATGGAGGTTATGCATGGGCTCAGCAACATGGACTTCTACTCACCAAGGCTGACTTGGCTACAGCCATTGCTGAGTGCCCAATCTACCAGCAGCAGAGACCCACACTTAGTCCCCTATATGGCACCATTCTCTGAGGTGATCAACCAGCTACATGGTAGCAAGTTGATTATATTGAACCACTCCCTTCACGGGGCAGCAATTTGTTCTAACTGGAATAGACACATACTCTGGATATGAGTTTGCTTTCCCTAAACACAATACTTTTGCCAAAACTACCATCCATGGGCTTGCAGAATGCCTTATCATTGTCATGATATTCCATGCAGCATTGCTTCTGATCAAGGAACACACTTCACAGCAAATGAAGTGCAGGAATGGGCACATGCTCATGGAATTATCTGGTCTTACCATGTTCCCCATCATCCAGAAGCAGCTGGATTGATAGGTGGAATGGCCATTTGAAAACTCAATTACAGTGCCAACTAGGTGGCAATACTTTGAAGGGCTGGGGTAATGTTCTTCAGGAAGCTGTATATGCTCTGAATCAGTGTCTGCTGTATGGTGCTGTTTCTCCCATAGCCAGGATCCCTGGGTCCAGGAACCAAGGAGTGGAAATGGGAGTGGTACCACTCACTATTACCCCTAGTGACCCACTAGGAAAATTTTTGCTTCCTGCCCCTGCAACCCTGAGCTCTGCTGGTCTACAGGTTTTAGTTCCAAAAGGAGGAGTGCTTCCTCCAGGAGAAACAACAATGATTCTATTGAACTGGGATCTAAGACTGCCCCTGGTCACTTTGGGCTACTCATGTCCCTGAATCAACAAGCGAATAAGGCGATTACATTATTGCCTGGGGTGATTCACCCTGACTATGAGGAGAAAGTAGGACTGCAACTACACGATGAAGTAAAGAAGAGTTTTTTTTAGAATATAGGAGATCCCCTAGGGCATCTTTTAGTACTACCATGCCCTGTGATTAAAATCAATGGAAAACTGCAACAACCCAATCCAGGCAGAACTACCAAAGGGTCTGAAACTTCAGTAATAAAGGTTTGGTTCACCCCACCAGGCAAAGAACCACGGCCAGCTGACGTGCTTGCTGAGGGTTAAGGGAGCATGGAATGGATAGTGGAAGAAGGTAGTGATAAATATGAACTATGACCAAGTGATCAGTTACAGAAACAAGGACTGTAATGCTGTTTTGTTCCTGTTATACTATTTAAGTTGTAAAATATCAGATTTAAGAATGGATATTACCCAAGAATTTGGACCCTATTCTGGAGAGATTTAATGTGCTTCCAGTTATATACAGGACAATTGAGTATTGTTGGGTGAAAGAAAAAATGTGTGTTTTAATGTTTTTTATTTAGAAATAGATATGGTTTACAGTGATATGTATAGCTGCCAGGTTGAGAAGGGGTGAACTGTCATGGTCAGGTTCATGTGTCAACTTGACCAAAGGGGTGATACCTGTTTGTCTGGTTGGGCAAGTCCTGGCTTGTCTGTTGCAATGAGGACATTTCATAGAGTTAAATCATGATCACATCAGCTGCATCCACAGCTGATTCCATTTGTAGTCAGCCAAGGGGAGTGTCTTCTGCAATGAGTGATGCTCAGTCTAATCACTGGAAGCCTTTTAAGCAGGATTCAGAAGAGACAGGCTCTCTTCTTGCTTCAGCTGGTGAGCCTCTCCTGTGGAGTTCATCCAGACCCTCCATCAGAATCGTTGACTTCACAGCCTGCCCTGTGGATTTTGGACTCGGCATTCCTACAGTCATGTGAGACACTTTTATAAATTTTATATTTGTGAGTGCTCCCTGTTGTTTCTGTTTCTCTAGAGAACCCTAACTAATACAGGGTTATTCAGTGGAAATCATCTCTTTCAATATGTCATAGATTTTTTTCCCTGTAGAAAATACCTTAAGTATTGCAGTGGGATTTTAGGTAGAAAGCCATTAAATGCATCTGCTGAAATTAACACCTTGAGATGAAACAATGATTAATAAACTTTTACATACATAGTGTGTCACAAATGGGACATACTTGTTGGTTTTTCAGTTTTCAGAATGACAGACATGTAAATATATTTATATGATGTATACATTTATATATATAATATGCTAAATATATTTTGAAACAATTTTCTCTGATTGCAACAATTCAGATATTTTAAAGCATGCATGCACTATGTATACACATGGCATATGTCTTATAACAGTAAATTCAATTTAATTCACAGCCATTATTAAGATTACAGCTATTTTAAGGTTCTTATCAGGGTGTGGAGTGGGGTTGGTTTACACTTTATGGAATAAGAAAAATTCAATTTACAGTGTGCTACCAAGGTTATAAAATCTCAAGTAAATATTGTGAGGAGCCTCTTGGTATTACTATTAGATACCAAAGAATAAATTTTAAAATACTTTATTTTGAGTTAAAGAAAGACAAAATAACAAACATAATTGTCTAGAGGTTAAAATGATTTTTTTCTTTTTTTTGCATTTTTAAATTATGAAATATACCATATATATGAAAAAGCAGTACATTTCCAAGTATATTGTATCAAGTAGCTATAGAACAGATTTCAGAGTTTGTTATAGATTAAAAGTTCTACAATTTTAGGTTTTCCCTTTTAGCTGTTCCAAGACATTGGAGGCTAAAAGAAATATCAATATGATGATTCAGCAGTCATACTCATTTGTTAAAACCTATATTCTCTGTTTTAACTCCTTATTGTCCTTTGATCCTTCTTCAAATCATTAGGGGCATTTAGGCCCTACTCTTTCTAGCGTTTTCATGTTGGAAAGGGGTGTTGATAATATGGGATAGGTAGATGGAGCTGCCTAATGCTCTTGGAGAGTCTGGCCTAGGAAACCATCTGGAGGTTGTAGGTTTCTGGGAAGTAATCTTAGTACTTGAAAGCTTTGTAGAATATCAGATAGAGCTTTAAGAGTTCTTTAGGGTTAATAGGAATGGTTTTAGTTGTGGTTTGGCAAACCATGGTGTGCTAGTTTGCGATGATGTATGTTCCCTAGAAAAGCCACATTTTAATCAAAATCCCATTTCATAAAGGTAGAATAATCCCTATTTAATACTGTATGTTTGAAACTGTAATCAGATCATCTCCCTGGATGATGTGATTTAGTCAAGAGTGGTTGTTAAACTGGATTAGGTGATGACATGTCTCCACCCATTTGGGTGGGTCTTGATAAGTTTCTGGGGTCCTATAAAAGAAAAAACATTTTGGAGAATGGAAGAGATTCAGAGAGAGCAGAATAGAATGACATAGCCATGAAGCAGAGAGTTCACGAGCCAGGGAACTTTGGAGATGAAGAAGGAAAATGCCTCCCAGGGAGCGTCACAGAACTGGAAGTCAGGGGAGAAAGGTAGCAGATGACACCCTGTTCGCCATGTGCCCTTCCAGATGAGAGAGAAGCCCTGACTGGTTGCCATGTGCCTTCTCACTTGAGAGAGAATCCCTGAACTTCATTGGCCTTCTTGAATCAATGTGTCTTTCCCTGGATGGATTTGATTGTACATTTCTATAGACTTGTTTTAATTGGGACATTTTCTCAGCCTTAGAACTGTAAACTAGTAAACTTATTAAATTAGTAAATTTAGTAAATTTATTAAATTCCGCTTTTTAAAAGCCATTCTGTTTCTGGTATATTGCATCCTGGCAGCTAGCAAACTAGAACACATGGTAATCAGTAATATCTAGCTACAGCTTGCTTAAGAGTAGACTCCAGAATATCTTCTCAACACTATGTGAATGCTCTTAGCCACTAATGCCTTATTTTGTTACATTTCTTATACCCCTTTCAGTCAGGAAGGCATTGTCAATCCCATGGTGCCAAGGTCAGTCTTGTCCCTGCAAGTCATATCTATTGTTGCCAGGGAGACTTTCATCCCTGAATGTCATGTTCCATGAATGAGGGAGACTATTATTTTCCTTGCAGAGTTGGGCTTAGAGAGACTGAAAGGCCACAACTGAGTAACAAAAGAGATTTTCTGGAAGTAACTCTTAGGTATGACTATAGGTCTGCTCAGGTTCTTCGCTACAGAAATAAGCTTCACAAAAGCAAGTCTCAAGATCAAAGGCTTGGCATATTGACTTGGGAGTCCCTAATATTTGAGACACTATCAGGGATTTCTCTGGTGGTAAAGTTTAATAGTTTCATATTTTTTCTCCTGTCCCTCAAGGGACTTTGCCAATACTTTTTAATTAACTGCTCAACATATTCTTGGATGTATCTAGGTGTTACCTTAAGCTATACAGAATTATAAGTCCTCATTCCCATTCTGAGCTCCATATGTCTAGGTTGTTTAAATTTAGATTTTGGACAAAATAAACTTCTCTTCCTTTGGTGTCATACAGTAGGTGATGTTCTGAAACACAAAGTCATCCTTAACCCTGTATTATTAGTCCTAACCTAATTGGTGTCATTCTTATCTTTAATCAGAGAATGATTTCTTTTTCAGTTTCTCTAACAGTTGTTGTATGTAGCAATGGTCACTTTCAGAGCTACACGACTCCAACTCTAAGTCTTAGTTGTCACACAGGTAGCCAAATTTCCTAGGAGATACCAGGTTATACATATATTACACAGTATCTCAAAATCTACAGCTAACATTAACAACTCTGGACTAAATATGACAGCTATAGGAGCTTACAATCTAGGGCCCAATTTTCTTATAGGCATTGTCTAAATGAGACCATACAATATTTGTTCTTTTATTTCTGGATTATTTTGCACCATATAATGTCCCAAGGTTCATTTGCCTTGTTGCATGCCTCACATCTTCATTCCTTTCTGTAGCCACACAGTATTCTATCAAATGTATACACATTACAGTTAGCTATTCTACTTCTCAGTCAATAAATCCTTCAGCCACCTCCATCCATTAGGCATAATATGTAATGCCCAAAGACAACAATCCATGTCTCACCTTTTCCTCAGTTGTATAACCATTGATAAACACACCCTCATCAAATAGAAAATCCAAACCACCCCTTAACTCTTGTCCTTCTCCCCCAATTATTTACCCCTGCATTGCTGTGGTACTATTGACATCTTCCTATTAAATATAGACCATAACATGCAATAGTAGTTTTCCCCCAACTCCACTATTATTGACTCTTTGTACAAGATTCCTACTTTTGAATTAGTTCAAGAAAGAACTTACTTATATTTGTAGTCTTAATCAGTGACATACATGGCTCTATACAACCCTTTTCAATCATGTTCACCTTCACTATGGCAATGTTACTTATAAACCCACTAATGAACTGCCTTCACATCTATAAAAGCATTTTTTAAATGACTTCAAAATAACCTTGTAAGATTCAATCACATAAAACATGATCTTTAAGATTTGAAAAGTTCTAATTTTTTTTTGTGTGTGTAGGAATTATAAGAGCCTTGCATTTAAAACTTTCAGCTTATATGTTCTGACCCAACAGCAATTTATATCTCCTTTCATCATTTTTTTTAAAATCATAGAAATTGAAATAGTGTGATTATCTGAGTTTTATTCTAGGACATAAAAAATTGTTTTTCATATACTAAAACAAGAAAATCATATTGCTTGCATAAGTACATATAAATCTATTTATTAATGTAAGCATATCATATATAAATTATGCACAATTTCACTTATAATAATCTATTTCTACAAAAAAGTATAGATAAATATGTTTTGTAACTGTTAATCTCAATATCTATGATTTGAACACTCGAATTTATATGTTATATATTTCATAGTACATGTTTTTGAAAGATAAAATAAGTCAATAATACAGGAAAGCAAAATTGTAAAAGTGCCTTTCACTTCCCATTTATTCTTAGACATATGACATACATCCAAAGGCACTGCATTTAGAATAAAATTTACCCTCCTGACAGCGTCTTACAATTATCCAATATCCCTCAGTCTGCAAGTAGATTTTATTTGTATATCTTGATGTTACCTAATTCTTTAATGAAATCTTTGTTCTCCACTTTCTTCTTGCTGGTGCCCTTTACATCTAATAGGAGCTAAACTTCTTACATGTGAAGATAGTCAACTTGTGTTATTTAAAAGTTAAGTCTTAGTCTTGTATCCCAGCAATATTATAGTATGGTTTCGGTTTCTTCATTTTGAAGATATAAACATGCAGAAAATAAACACAAAGTCCCAACCATCCCTTTTGCCCCTTGAGGTATATTCAAGAGATGTGTTGATGGTAATGCAAACAGGTCTCGATTGTTCTATACATGTTTAATTGAACTTAAGTTGTCACAGTAATCTCTTTTGTTTTGGCCCTTATCTTCAAATTGCTATTAACCAATTAGAACTACACTAGGGTTAGCCAGGGTTACACAGAAGACCTTGAACTATGATGCAAGTGAATAATTGCAGTGAATGTGATATAGTATAATAAACATATCATATAATAAAATAAACATGTTACTATATTATGTAAAGATTATATCTATGAAATTTATGCCACTGTAATACATGTAAAATGAGTCTGATACAATCTGAAGTCAATCTTTCATCTATTTTTGCTTTTATTAGAGACTATCAAATTTTCTGTTTGATGTATGAAGCAGTCATAGATTTGTTTACACAGTAAAGATAGTTATCCAATAGCAGAATATCTTCTCGAAAATCAGGTGATCACTTTCATTTTCCCAATAAAGTGTCCTAGGCAAATAACACTATACATCACTTGTTGAATATCATATATGTTGGGTTTAAAATAACATATTTAAAGGTATTTAGGGGAAAAGTAACGGGATTTGAAGTAATATTTAAAGATGAGAAACAAAACTGAAAAATGAACCAGATGTTCTAGATATTTTGAAAATCTCTGCATGTTGTCTGAGTCTTCCTATTGCAATGACTTTGGAAACTATTATTTACCTTATAAGCAGAGAAAAAATGTTAGCAATACAGGGGAGTATATTATAATAAATTATTGTGTCAGATGATATGATTTAGTAATACTATCAGCAAATGGGTGTGGGCTAATTTAGGCGGTGTGACATTTTCAGTTTTCAAAATGCTTACAGAAGTGAACAGCTTGTCTCTGCCCTTCTTTACTCATGGAGCACAATTAATTCTTCCAGTTATTTCTGTTTGATAGACTACCGCACTCCATTTATCCAAATGAGAATTTACCTTATATTTCATTTGACTTTGAAACTGTTTTTGACACTTAAATGCAGAAAACTTAGTGTCATATTGGAAATTTATTATCGGTCTCAGAGACATAATTAGGATTACAATGGAAAGGCTGAAAGTTTGTAGGGACTAGTGCATAGATGATCTGCACCCACATATTAAAGAAATTCTTCCAGCTTTTTTCCTTTCACATTATAATATGTTTTGCAGTGTGTATGTGTGAGAGACAGAGGAAAGACATAGAGACAGACAGAGAGAGAGATAGAATAAGACAGAGAGACAGAGAAAGAGAGAGAGAGAGACTTTATAGGAAATTAATTGACTTTCAAATTAAGTTAATGTTTTATTCAAATGCATACCTGAAATATATCATAACATTTTCTTAGTTCAACTGCTCACATATCTATATATGTGATATTTTATAGAAATTAGATTATGTGTAATTGAAATCAAAATTATATATGTATTAGTGATCCAAGATAAAAAAAAGAAAGGAATCATTCTTTACCATATCTTCAGAGAAAAGTTGGTACTTTTAACTGAAGGAATTGTCAGCCAAACTGGTGAAAAAAAAGCAAAAAAAAATCCCAATAATTATCTGGGGGTGCTCCCTAATGAAGTAGAATGTTTAAAGTAAACTGCTTCATTCCAGAAAATATTCCATAGAAAAAAATGTGGGTGACAGGGTAAGCTTTTAAAGGTTTTATATTGGAGTAGGGATTTCAGGCTTTCACACTTTAAACATTTTCTGGAATTAATTTTCTCCAAATGCTAGTATGCCAGGATATAAAAATATTCATACATTTTTCAGAAGAGAGAAAAAATGGCACTATATATTTAAAGAATATGTGGAATCTCCACATATTTTTCTCCAAATGTGTTCATATTGTTTGGCCTAGGAAACATTTCAAAATGACTTGGTAGAAGAAGGAAATGTTTCTTATAGTGAATGAGATTTCAATATAATGTGAATTATAGTGAATGAGATTTCTTATAGAGAATGAAATTTCACATTAAAGTTCAACAACACAAAATAAAGTCTCAGGCTTTATACATATAAAAGGTATGACTCAAATTCATTCTGAAATTCAATTCCCTTAAAATGCTTGGGACTTAATTGTCTAAGAACCCTCTGTTACTTTTCATAAAAAGTAAAGGACATTGTAGTTCTCTATACACCATATGTGTTATCAATTTACATTAAAATAATAATGGTCCTTTCAAATATTGTTGAACACATATGCCATGCTTTGTGAACCAAACACTTTACATGCCTTATGTTATTTAATCCTCTCAACTGTCCCAGGTGAGGAAGAAAAAATGTTGAGCAGTTAAGTAATGTAATGTAGTTCGTGTAGTTAGCAAATGGAGTTAGATTTCTCTGAATTCAAAGTTCATGCTCTTAACCAGTCTATTACTTAAGAATTATTGAACTCTAAATAACTGCTAACGCAACAAGTTAAAACATTTATTTGAAAAGTTAAAGAATAAAATATTGTTTAGATTGACATTTTGTTTTTGGATAAATTGATTTGATGAGTATTCCATAATGTGGCATAATATTGTATGTCCATTTTAATCACAGCTGTACTTTTCGAAGTTATAGAAATCCACCTGTTGTGGAGGGCATAATTTTAACTATCCTTCAAAATCTGGCAGTGATCCTTTTCTCCTTTAAACTATCGAATTACATATATTTGAATTTCAACCTTATCTTGTAACCTTGTTTAAATTTCAGACAGAAGCAGATGTGACTGCAACTCTTGTCTATAAATAGGAGAAACAGAGGGAAAAAATGAATTTCATAGTGTAGAGAGTAAATAAAATCTGTAGAATTTTAGTAAATATTGTTGTGGTTTGTTTTAAGACAAAAGCCATGCATCCAGAAAAATGCAAATATTTTTAAATAGTAATAGACTGTCCTGGAATAGATTTCCCTAAAGATTAAGTTGTATATACATTTTTTCTGACCACAACAGAGTGGATTGCAAAGTTTATTATTTCTAATTATTATATATGAGTACTAAATAACTGGAAATGACACTTTCCTTTTTCTTTACTTTTCTGTTTTTAAAGACAGTGGTCTATGTAGCAGAAGGTTAAGAACAAGGGCAAAGGGGAATTCTTGTGGGGTCCTAATTAGGTGGGAATTGTAAGTAATTTCCTTCCTTTGGAGATTCTACAAAGCAGAGGCAATGTGAACAGGCTTTTTGTTGAAAATCTCATAGTGATAAGATTTACAATAAGAATGTTACCTACAGGGACTGTCTGTTGAAATGCAAATTATTCTCCAGTTAGTTGTTGCATTTATGTTTTCTTTTCTTCTTTCCATTTCTCCCTCCCTCTTTTAATTTCCCTCCTTTCAATTCTTTCTTTACCTCTCACTCACTCTTTCTCTCTGTTAGTGTTGTCTTCAGACAGACTTTAATTAAAAAGTACACCATGCTCATTTTTACATCTTAGATGAATTTCTGTGTCTTGAGAAATTAATTAAGAGTGTAAAGAAGAATTATGTCAATCAGAGCCCCAAGATGTGTGGAATAACTCCTTCTGAGCAAAAGTTCATTGCAGATTTCCTAAGATAGTGGGCATTAATCGTTAAGTTCAATTCTTTCCTTAACATGCAAAGACAGGTCATTCAATCACAAAAGGATTATATTATCATTCAAAATATGACAATAAACATAGCTTAGGTAGTATTTCTGGAATAAATTCCACTCAGCCACCAGTGCATAATCCTTTTTAAGGTTCTGTTGGATTTGGTTTGCCAATATTTTGTTGAGGAATTACGGCTCTATATTCATAAGGATTATTGATTGGCCTGAAATGTTCAAATCTTGTGCTGTCTTTATTTAGCTTTGGCATAAGGGTAATGATGGCCTTATAGAAAGAGTTAGGAAATAATCCCTTCTCTTCTATGTTTTAGAAGAGTTTGAGAAGGATCAATATTAAATTTTCTTTAAACATTTGGTAGAATTCAGCAGTGAAAACATCTGGTTCTAGACTTTTCTTTGTTGAGCAGTTTTTAATTACTGATTTAGTCTCCTATTTGTTAGAAGTCTGTTGAGATTTTCTACTTCTTCTTGCATCAAATTAGGTAATTTTCATGAGTCTAGGCATTTGTCCATTTCATCTAGATTTTCTAATTTGTTACCATTCAAAAAATTGCTGAGAGAAATTAAAGAGGACCAAAAGAAAAAGAAAAGATATCCTATGTTCATGAATTGGAAGAGTCAATATTCTTAAGATGTCAATGGTGTCTAAATGATTAACAAATTTAATATAATATCTATAAAAATTCCTGCAGTATATTCTTCAGCCACCTCCATCCATTGGGTATCATGGATAATGTCCACAGTCAACAATCCATGTCTCACATTATCCTCTCTCAATTTTAGACAATTTTCATTGTCTATGGATACATGACTGAGAAGTATAAAGACAAACTGTGGTGTATACCTATGATGGAACATTTTGTAGTTAGAGAAAGGAACAAAGTCATGAGGCATGCAATGAGGTGAATGGACCCAGGGGACATTGTAAGATGCAAAATTAGCCAGAAACAAAAGAGCAAATATTTTATGGTCTCTTTTAGAAAATACTTATAAGAAAATTGGGGCCTAGATTGTAAGCTTTTATAGCAGTCACATTTAGTCTGGAGCTGTAATTGTTATTTCTACATTTTGAGAGGCTGTGCTATATATGTATAACCTGGTATTTCCCTGGAACTTAGGGTACCTGTGTGACACTTAAGACTCAGAGGAGGAGTTCTGCAGTTCTGAAAGTCAGCATTGCCATATTCAATTGTTAAAGAAACTGAAAAAGAGATTAGGCTTCAATTAGACATAAGAACAAAGTCAACAGGGTTGGGACTAAGGGAAATCAGAACACAGGAATAAGGAAGACATTGTATTTTAGAACTTCACCTACTCTTTGAGACCAAAGGAAGAGAGGTTTATTTTGCCCAAAATCTAAATTTTCCATAGCACAGAATCTAACTCAACCTGTCTGGATGCTCATTTGAACAGCCCAAACACATGGAGCCCAGAATGGGAATGAGGGCTTATACATCTGTAGAGCTTAATGTAATTCCCAGATACAGCCCAGAGTATATTGGGCAGATAATTTTAAAGTATTGGAAAAGTCCCTTGAGGAACTCAAGGGAAAACATGGAACTATTAAGCTTTACCACTACGGAAACCCCTGATACTTTCTCAAACTTTAGGGACTCCCAAGTCAATAGGCCAAACCCTTTTGACCTTGAGGCTTGCTCCTATGAAGCTTATTTATGTAGCCAAGAAGCTAAGCCTACTTATAGTTATGCTTAAGATTTACTTCCAGAGACCCTCTTTAGTTACTCAGATCTGGCCTCTCTCTGTCTCTAAGTCCAGTTCTGAAGTAAAATCATTACCCTCCCCATTACGTGGGACATGACATCCAGAGGTAAATGTCTCCCTGACAATGCGAATGACTCCCAAGGATGAGTCTGGCCCTAGCACGATGAGATTAACAAGGCCTTCCTGATCAAAAGGGGGAAAATGTAACAAAATAAAGTATCAGTGCCTGAGAGAGTTCAAATAGAGTTGAGAGGCTATTCTGGAAGCTATTCTTATGCAAGCTTCAGCCAGATATTGCTATTTATCATGGTTTGCCAAACACCAACAAAAACCATTCCTGCCAACCCTAAAGAATACCTAGGGCTGTATCTGAGATTCTATGAAAGTCCTATGCACTATGATTACTTTGTAGAAATCTACAACCTCCAGATGGGTTCCTAGGACAAATAAGTACTGAAACCCAGAGAGGCCAACCTTTCCAGAACATCAACGAGTTCCATCCCCCATTCCCCATTATCAGCATCCCTTTCCAACATGACAAAATTAAAATGCATAAAGCCCAAATGTCCCTACAGATTGGGAGAAAGATCAAAGGAGAAGAGGAGCTATAACAGCTAAAATAGGACTTAACAAATGACTGCTGAATCATTGTGTTCATATTTCTTTAAATCTCCAGTGTCCTGGAGCAGCAAGAAGGAAAAACCTGCAATTTGTGGAACTATAACTGATGCCAAACTTTGAAATCTGTTTTAGAACTACTCATTACAATGTACTTTGAAATTTATTGCTTTTTAAATATATTATGTAATATTTCACAGCTTTAAAAATGTTTAAAGAAGTAGTAAAGTTAATGAAAAGTACAAAGTGAAAAACAATGTAACTTTAGCCCAGGTAAAGAATTAAAATAATATCCACACTCTAAAATCACCTCCATGTATCTGATTTGAGACTGTATTCTTTTTAAAGCATTTAACATTACAAATTTCCCACTAAGCAATGCTCTAGTGGCAATCCACAATCTTTGTTATTTTGTTTTGTAAGATTTAAAATTATTTTCCAAAAAAAAAAATTCCTGCAATATTTATGCAGAAATGGAAAAGCTGACCCTGAAATTCATATGGAATTGCAAGGGGCCCCAAATAGTCAAAATAGGCTTGAAGAAGTAGGACAATGCTGGAAGACTCACGTTTCAGTTTCAAAATTTACTACAAAGATATTGGTATAAGGTACTGGTATAAGATAGACATTTGCACTGATGAAATAAAATTGAGATCCAGATGTAAATCCACATATCTATGGCCAGTTGGTTTTTGATAGGGGTGCCAAGTCCATTAAAAAATAATAATAACTTCAACAAATGGTGCTGGGACAACTGGAAATCCACATGTAAAATGATGGATGTGGATTCCCTACATCTCACCATATATAAAAGTTAATTCAAAATGGATCCACAACCTAAATACAAGAGGTCATATTATAGAGCTCTAATAAGAAAGCAGAGAGAAATATTTCCAGGGCTTTGTAGTAGGTAATGGATTTTTAGATTTTACACCAGAAGCACAAGCAATAAAATAAATTTAGATAAAACAGGCTTCATCAAAATTAAAAACTTTTATGCAACAAAGGATTTTATCAATAAAATGAAGAGCCAACCTACAAAATGGAAGAAAATATTTGGAAAACGTACATATGAAAAAGTTCAATTTCCAGAATATATAAACAACTCATACAACACAACAATGAAAAGACAAACAACCTTATAAAAAAAATGGGCCAATGATTTGGATTTATAATTCTCCAACGAAGATGTTCCAGTGGGCAGTAAGTACATGAAAACATGCTCAACAACATTAGCCATTCAGGAAGTACAAACTAAAATGACAGCAAAGTAACACTTCACATGTACCAGGATGGCTATTATTAAACAAAGTGAAAATAACAAATGTTGGTGAGGATTTGGACAAATAGGAACCAACTGTTGTACTTTGTTGGTGGTAAGGTAGAATGGTTCAGTTGCCATGCAAAAGGTGAAAAACGGTGTGAAAAAATTTTCATCAGAAAGTTAAACAAGGAATTTCCATATCACCTAACATTTCCACTCCTAAGTGTGTGTGTATATATATATATATAAATGAAACCTGAATATTGGACAGATATTTGTACATCAATGTTTATAACAGCATTATTCACAATAGTCAAAAGGTGGAAACAACTCATGTCCATCACAGATGAGTAAATAAACAAAATGTAGCATACCCATATGATGGAATATTATTCAGCTGTAAAAAATAAATGAAGTGCTAGCACATGTAACAAAAAAATGAACCTCAAAAATATCATGTTGAATAAAATAAGTCAGACATAAAAGTGCAAATATTGTACAATTTATCTTATATGAAATAATTAGAATAAGCAAATTACATAGAAGCAAAAGGCAGAATATTGGTTACTAGGGATGGGGGGACAGAGAATGGGGATTTATTACTAAATGAGTATGACATTTGGTTTGGGATGATAAAAATATCTGAAAATGGATAGTAGTGAAAGTTATACAGAATTGTAAAGGTACTTAATGTCAAAGAATTGGTCCTTTAAAATGGTTTAAGTGATTTTATATCATGTATATTTCATTGCAATTATAGTAACTATTCAATATATTTAAAACAAAGACTATATAAAACAATTGCAGTGAAATGTGAACGATTATTGAATCTAAGTAGAGTATATATAGATGGTTAATGTATCATTCTTTCCAATTTTTCATATGTTTGGATTTTTTTTAATATAAACTTAGGGAAAATAAATAAATAAATGCAAAGGGGAACAAAAGTAACATGTCTTGGGGAATAGAAAGAAATTCCTTTTCCTCTATATTATAAATCTCTGACATATCTAGAGAAAAGTTAATATCCTCCTACAAATCAGGAAATATATAGAAACCTTTCACTATATTCTGAAAAGCTATTATCTTGTTGATTATACATTATTTTTCTGTTCCTAATATTTTCTAGGTTTTTTAAAAGTTCCCATTATAGGAAAAATAATATTTATTTGCAGTTCACATGACAAATCAGACGACTAAGGAAAATAGCAATATAAGAATAGCCTCAAAATCTATACACAGGATTTTGCATGTACTTTTCTCACGTTTCCTCACTTTAAGTGCAATCTGTTTCCATATGTACATTATCGCTCTGTAAAGCTTTGTAAAATGCTGCTCTCACCCCCAGAAATTAGAACAATGTGAAGGAGTTATGAGTATATGGAGAACAGTGTAAAATCAGACATCAAGTGTACCACCAGATCAGTGTGGGTTTTTTCTATTAACCTGGCAAAAATTTGATCAAAGTTTTATTTTTTTCCTTATATTTCATATATCCTCATGGGTAGGCACATCAATGTATATTTTGATAACCAGTGTAAAAGGGAATAACATTTTTCTTTACTAAAAATAAAATCGAAACTACTAAAGGTACAACTATAAGGATTGTTTGATCTTAGACTTCCCATTGCATAATTTCTTGCATATAATCGACAATAACACAATTTAAAGTAAAACAAAATAAGGTGAAATAACATAAATTTCCTTCCCACAAAGGTATTGATACAGGAATAATTTGAATTTGATATTGAAAGGATAATGAGTCATAATTTGTTTGGACAGCTACAAATTACCAGCACAATATTTGCAATTAAATGTGTATAGTGATATCTGTCTTCTGTAAAGTTTGAATATTTTAAGTACTTAGAGAACTGTTTTAAAAGTATAATGAATTATTAGAAAACTTTTCCTTTATTTCACATTCCATATTTTAAGTTAAGCTAAAAGTGTAACACTAGAGTAGAATTAGTATCTGGGATAATAAACAAGAAGGACTTATTGATAAAATAATTTCAAGAATGCTTATTCCACTGATAAAATAAAAGGCTTAAGAACCAAAATAGACCAGTAATTACTGGAACTGTTTATGATTCTTCAGATAAGAAGTGTCCAAATTATTTGAAAAAAAATGCTTTTGGGATAACATTATCAGTAAATATTAGAGTTAGAGTCATTCATTTTCTTTTAAATAAAAATTTTAATTTGGAATTTTTTTTTTATTTTCACAAAGGTTGGAATGACTGTACACTGAGTTTCTTTACAACCTTTACCTGTTTCTCCCTAATGTTATCGTCTTACATGACCAGGATGCTTTTATCAAACTGTGAAAACTATTTTGGAACATTAGCAAACTAAAGTCTGGACTTTATTCTGATTTTAGTGAATTTTTCCATTACTGTCCTTTATCTGTTCTGGGATCCCATCCGGAACTCCACATTGCTTTGACTTGTTGAGTCTTTCTTCCCACTGATCTATGAAAAATTGTTTTCTATGATTTTGATAGTTTTAGGAGCGGTGGTCAGGTATTTTGTAGAATATCCTTCAATTGTGGCTTGTCTGTTGTTTCTCTCATGCTTAGACAGTGGATATGGATTTTTGAAGTGAATATCATGGAGGTGAAGTGTCCTTGTCATCACATCTGAGTTTACATGACATCATGGGTCGTGGTCCTGTTTGCTTGATAGCTTGGCCAAGGTAGTGTCTGCCAGGTTTCTCGATTGTCAAGTTACTTCTTCCTGTTTTCTGGAAACAAGTCACCATGTCATGCCCACCCTCAAGAAGGAAGTAACTGCATGTATTATTTGACAATTTTTAAAGAAGAATGATCCTATCTTCCCTATTGTTTATTTATTCAATCATTTATATGAATCAGCGTGGCCTTACACTTATTTGATTTTGCATTATAATCCAATGCCATGCTATTTATTTGTTATTCAAATTGTTTCATCTTTTATCTCTGGGAGTTCCAGATTTTGATACCTGGGTGATTTTTCCTGGCCTCATCCTTTTGTTTTTTGCACATTTCCTACTACCTGACACTACAAGATGTTCTAGGTTCATCTTGTATTTCTTCAAGGATAAGCATATCTTTGTAACTAATTCACTTTGAGCACACTTTCTGGGAAAAATGTGAAATAAGACAAATCTTCAAAGGCTGAAAAATATATAATGAAATTTCAATTAATATTTAGTGACTTGAATTCAAATCCTTCCCCACCTTCGTTAAACATATCTTATTGATTCTTTTCTTTTTCTCCAAAATCCTGTTTCAGGAAACACAATTTAATTGTGTTAATTAATATTAATTAAATATTAATTTTCAGCAGGGGTAAAAAGTCTCTGATAAACAATGGGTTGAAGTAAATACATCAGTTAACTTTACAGGAAGACTCAGCAGAGCCTTTACTATGAGTGACAGGCTGAATAGTGTGGAAGGCAGAATAATGTGCTACCCCCCCACCCCAATATATGTGCACATTCTAATTCCCAGAACCTGTGACTATATTAGGTTACATGGAAAAAGACCTTTGCTGATATGATTAAATCAAGGACATTGAGTTGAGGGATTATCCTAGATTATTTAGATGCCACACCCAATAAAATCACAAGGGTCCTTATAAAAGGAAGAACAGAGGATTAGAATCAGAGAAGGAGATGTCACAATGGAAGCAGAGGTTGTAGTGATGTGAGGCCATGAGACAAGAAGTGTGTGCAATCTCCGGACGCTGGAAAAGGAAAGGAAAAAAAATTCTCCTAAAAGAATGAGCAAATCATGCCATTACCTTGATTTCAGTCCAATGAACATATTTCAGATTTCGGAACTCCAGAACTGTAAGATGATATATTTGTCTGTTTAAATACACTGTTTGTGTTCTTTTGTTACAGAAACAATAGAAAAGTAATACTCTATGTTTTTATTCTTTATAAGATTCTAAGTATATAAATACCATCATTGTGGTGCATAGTTGAATAATTCCCTTAGGCTTTTCTATTTTGTTTAACTTTTTCAATATTTTCTATCTCCATTGTTAAAAAAAAAAGAGAAAATCAAATAAGTTGTAAGTTTCATGAAAATGCAAGCCAACACAGAATTATTTTGCAAAAATCACTTTTAACAGAGCTCTTGTGCTACAACTCCCTGAATGCTTTCAACAAAACTTATTCAGGTGAGTAGAAATTGGGTCTAATGACATAAATGATTCTCTAAGCAGACCAACTTACCCAGTTACAACAATGAAAATACTGAGCAATAAATAGTGAAGGATTCCCTGTATATGCTCACATATTAAAATGCCATGGAATGCATCATATTGAATTTAAAGAAAATTTTAATATGGGGTAAAAATGCATCACGTCAATTATAATTTACTGAGTTTTAACAATAGAATAATCATGCTTTAGAATTTGCAGAAAAATAACATGCTAATATGTGTGCAGCATTAAATAGGTAATAAATGGTACAAATAAACTGAGGCCAACACAAAAATTCTAAATATGTACTCTTTTTTTTGGTTACCTATTTTCTGACTCAGTTATTCATAGAATCTTGTGCATATGGAGAGGAGGAAGCCTTCCAAACAGGCTAAGATAGCAATAAAACAAATATAAACCTTACAAGTTTTGGTGCAGGAACAGCAAGTGAATTGCACATAGCCTGCTACCCTCAGGGATGTGGATTAGGTCTCTGGCAGAGGCAAGGAAATGCATGAATCTACCTTGATTTTGTTCTCAACTGTGGAAAGGGGGCAGAAAATGGATATAGGGCCCTAAAACAACAACTCTGTGCCTCATGTAATGCCCTCCTACAGAAAAAACTGTAGTGAAAAATCTTCCAGTAGTGGTCTGCACCTTGATTCCCATTGCTGCGTGGATCAAAGACACATTTAACAAGCTGACCTCAGGGAGAGCACAAAGTGATACTCTACAAAGATAACAAGTGTATCTACAATGGTGAAGGACTATAGCCAATAGCCCCCCAAGCACTGAACTGCTTGCCGTCTTGGGACTCCCGGAACACACCATCCTTGACCAATAGTCCACTGATAACATGTTAGCCAGACATTTAGTCTTGCCTAAGAATATTAAGGAGAGAATAAGGTCCATTTCATATGGTGCTTAGTACACTGAAAGGCCAACCAAGGGCAATCCAAGCACCTGGATGGCTATTGCCATGCAGCTCAAATTGGCACCACCTGGATAGAAAGAGGCACAGTGCAAAACAGTCAATGGGCTGAGCTGTGAGCCACTTAGCTAGCGCTTATACATGGAGCCAGCCCAATAGCTCTCTGTGCTGACAGCTGGGCTGAATACAAGGGCCGGACTAAATGGCTGCCCCAAAGGAAATGTCAAAATTGGACAGTTTTAAATAAACCCTTATGGAGACAGGAAATGTAAGAACAAATTGAAGTCTGCTTTTAAAAAAAATGAAACTGTTTTTCATGTAACTGCACATACTGCTCCAACTCCTCTGGGAAATCATCAGGCAGAGCAATTGGCCTGCTTACAAGCCTTGCAAAAAATGCCAGTGGATGACATTGCTGATGGCTACCTCATAAGTGGGGTCACAAAAGATAAGAGGCTCTGTGGGCCCTGTCAAAGAAAATGGGATTGCCATGAAATATTCAGACATCCTGACGGCTCGCAACCAGTGCCCTGCATGCCAGATGCACTGACCTTGGATGGTGTCATATTGATGGAAACAGCTGGCATGAAAAAACCAGCTATGTACCAGAGGACCATTAAACTATGTTGGGCCCTTACCTTTATTAGAAGGCCAAAAATATCCTCTAGTAAGTGTGGAAATGACTGCACAGGCCTGTTATAGGCCTTACCAGTAAAAAGGGGGACCCAACAAGCCTCCATTCAAAGGTTAGAAAAATGAAAAATAACATATGGACTCCTCATGACCATCAACAGTGATGAAGGAACCCACTTCACTGGTTATAAAGTAGAAGAATGAGTGAATAAAAGTAACATCCATGAAACTTCTACCTACTCGGCTGGTTTGGTGGAACAGATGAACAGAGTTCTAAAGTAACAGTTAAAGTTACTAACATCTGACAACACCTTAAAAGGTTGCATGAATTGCTAGGTATCTTCTCAGAGGGCATGAGGGCAAGGACACAAATGGACATTTGCACACCAATGTTTACAGCAGCATTATTTACAATTGCCAAGAGATGGAAACAGCCAAAATGTCCATCAACAGACGAGTGACTAAACAAACTGTGGTATATACATACAATGGAATAAAGTTATGAAGTATGTAACAACATGGATTGACCTTAAGGACATTATGCTGAGTGAGATTAGCCAGAAACAAAAGGACAAATACTGTATGGTCTCACTGATATGAACTGACGTTAGTGAATACATTTGGAGAATTTCATTGGTAACACAGACCATCAGGAGATAGAAATAGGGTAAGATATTGGGTCATTGGAGCAGAAGGGATACAGATTGTGCAACAGGACTGAATGTAAAAACTCAGAAATGGACAGCACAATACTACGTAACTGTAATACAATTATGTTAAAACACTGAATGAAGCTGAATGTGAGAATGATAGAGGGAAGAGGGCTGGGGGCACAAATGAAATCAGAAAGAAAGATAGATGATAAAGACTGAGATGGTATAATCTAGGAATGCCAAGAGTGTATAATGATAGTGATTAAATGAACAAATTTGAAAAATGTTTTTGCATGAGGAAGAACACAGGAATGTCATTACTACAGGGTGCTGAAAATAGATGGTAATTAATATTTTAAAATTTTAACTTATGTGTAAGACTAAAGCAAAAAATGTTTATTTGGTACAAAATTTATATTTTGACTAGTGTATTTCCTAATATAACTTATGTAGACAGCTTAATTGAACACCAGAAGTACATGGAACCTTGAGTAGGGCATGAGATTTTGTTGGTTTGTCCAGAGTGATGCCCCGATAAATCCCAGAGTGATTTGAACAGTGAATAAAAATGTATTTGCAAATTCCCCTTTGGGGAATGGTGAGAAAGGGGGTAAATTCAGCTTCCCCAACTCGAATTCTTGATATTCTCACAAGCAGTACAGACAACCAAAGCTATAAGCTGAGCCCCCAATCTTGGGGTTTGTTCATATGAAACTTAACCCCACAAAGGATAGGTCAAGCCTATTTAAAATTAGGCCTAAGGGTCACCCCCAAGAGAACCTCTTTTGCTGCTCATATGTGGCCTCTCTCTCCAGCCAACACAACAAGCAAACTCACCACCTGCCCCCTGTCTATGTGGGACATGACTCCCAGGGGTGTGGACCTTCCTGGCAATGTGGGACAGAAATCCTGGAATGAGCTGAGACTCAGCATCAAGAGATTGAGAAAAATCCTAGAATGAGCTGAAACTCAGAATCAGGGGATTGAGAAAACTTTCTTGACCAAAAGGGGGAAGAGTGAAATGAGACAAAATAAACTGTCAATGGTTGAGAGATTCCAAATAGAGTAGAAAGGTTATCCTGGAGGTTATTTCTATGCATTAAATAGATATTACCTTGTTAGTCAAGATGTAGTGGAGAGGCTGGAGGGAACTGCCTGAAAATGTGGAGCTGTGTTCCAGTAGCCATGTTTCTTGAAGATGATTGTATAATGATATAGCTTTCACAATGTGACTGTGTGATTGTGAAAACCTTGTGTCTGATGCTCCTTTTATCTACCTTATCAACAGACAAGTAAAACATATGGAATAAAAATGAATAATGGGGGAACAAATGTTAAAATAAATTTAGATTGAAGTGTTGGTGATTGGTGAGGCGGAGGGGTAGAGGGTATGGTATGCATGAATTTTTTTTCTGTTTTATTTTTATTTCTTTTTCTGAATAGATGCAAACGTTCCAGGAAATGATCATGATGATGAATATGCAACTATGTGATGATATTGTGAATTATTGATTATATATGTAGAATGGGAATGATCAAAAGTTAGAATGTTTTGCATCTGTTTGGTGTTTTTTTTTTAAATTAAAAAAAAATTTTAAAAAAGGTTGGATGAAGATTCTGTTGCAAGACATCCAAAACATTAAAGCTAACTCATGGTCTTGGCACCTGGCAGCTTGTCAGCTACTCACTTCTGTACCAATTATAACTAAAGCTATGGTGAACCAAGTCATTATTTCTGGTGTTCCATTACTGGAAAAGAGGCAAGCAAGTCACATTCTACTTCTGCCAAAAGACTTGCCCATAGGGTCGTTTCTTGTGCACTGACCCTGTGTGGGTAATGCCACCACAATGGTTAGGGATTTGGAGCCCCAGGGGCAAAACATAGATTTAAGTAGGACCTCACAATAAGCCCCTGCGTCTTCCACACCCCAACCTTACAGGCCTGCATCACTAATCTTGGGTCCCCTCTCCAGAAAAGAATGTTAATTTTATCCACATGGAGTGTTACATGTATACTTTTAACACTGAATATACTACCGTTAAACTTAGTTCCAGATAGATAAATATAGTATTGTAAATCTGGACACTAAACCACAAGGTTGATGTAATCTTCAACCAAACAAATGTTATTGTTTGTGTTCTCTTAGATAGGCATAAGCTGTGTATTCTAACCCCTCTAAAACATCTCACTTTTCCATACTAGTTCCCTAAGAAACGTTCAAGCCTACATCTTTCTAAACTGGATGGAAACATTTGTTGCTGAGTACAACCATTCAAATTGCTAGCTCTGGGAAGAACTATCCACCTCAGCTGCAAACTGCCTGCTTTCATCGGTTTATCACAATTCCTTGGATCCATCGTGTGTAATTGCTGTGCTTTACATTGCTGTTTAAAAGTTCTCATGCAGTGCTCCGCTGACAACCTGACTCAAGTGTAGTTGCAGAAAAATGGTGGATAAAACAGTAAGGGTCAACAATGTTTTCAGGAGTAGCATGTAAGGCAAATACTTTCTCATGTGCAAACTTAGCTTGCCCCATCCTTTCCCTTGTTTCCTGGGAACAATACAAAAAGTGTTCCAAGGACCCCTGCCAAGCCTCAAGGAACAAGGGAGCATTTATTTAATCAAAAACACCTAGTAGGCAGGGCAGATAATGCTGGTCAAAACTCTGCCCTGTGACCATGATAAATAAAGCTGTTTTATCCAAAGTCCTTGTATACGTGTACCATGAGAGCTTGTGCACATTTCTGAATACCATAAACAAGTCTTGAGACCTGAGGCACAGGTCTGGCTCTGTGCCTTCTTTGTCATCCCCTTATGTGTCCCCATGTAATTCGCTGCACACAATGGCGTGCTGCTTCAGGTCCAGCAGCTGCCCTGGACTGTCTCCAGCCTCTAAACTTCCCTAAATAAGCAATTTTATAATCCACCCATGTCTTCCAAAAGTGTACTTTGATCTTCTGAGCAAGGATGGTAACACACTGGGACCAAAGGCTGTTTTTCTAACACAGCACGGAATTATTTGATTGTTCTGCTCTGCCCCGTCCAGCGGGGTGAGGAACGGGGGCTCGTGGCTACGCGGAGGAAAATGGTGAGACAGGAGACGCGAGGAATGACAGCGAGACTGGGTGATGGTCAAGCTGCAAAATTTTATTGAGAGAACAAAGCATATATACTCTTGGGGAGGGGAGGAGTGGTGGGTAAGGAAGTTAGGGACGTGGAGG